>JAWPHD010010308.1:0-94988 GCA_037043455.1 Cyrtodaria siliqua
TAAACAATCATACTCATATACGTACAACTAGTAAACTATCGTACTCATATACGTACAACTAGTAAACTATCGTACTCATATACGCACAACTAGTAAACAATCATACTCATATACGTACAACTAGTAAGCTATCGTACTCATATACGTACAACTAGTAAACAATCGCACTTATATACGCACAACTAGTAAACTATCACAATCATATTCGTACAACTAGTAAACTATCATACTCATATACGTACAACTAGTAAACTATCATACTCATATACGTACAACTAGTAAACTATCGTACTCATATACGTACAACTAGTAAACTATCAGACTCTAGTAAACTATTACCTTAATGTTGTTCATACTAATTATGTTCGTAATTACTACGGTGACATTTGATAACGTTTATCACCTACCGGGCAAATAGAGACACAGACTAATTAATAATAAGGCTTGCAGACCATGTATGTTATGTTTACTCACTTAATAACTGCGAATATTCATACCAACGTTAGGTAGTGTAGTTTAAGAATATTCTAATTATAACTTTCATACTTTTATGCAAGCATTGTTTTCTTTTCAATGTCAGGTATACATATCGTATACACTTTGGAAGTTGCGAGTTTTAACTTATTTAGCTCTACTGTAAGAAAACACAGAAAGCTAAACCGAATTATGTAAGACACTACAGATGGATGATAGAATTAACATTGCATTTAGAACACATTAGTAACAGCTGTACTATCAATGCAATGTACGAATCCTTTTCCAATTTAAGAACATTACAAAAAGGCCTACCTTTCGTACAGTAAGATCCAATTTCATTTATGCATAATACACAGAATTTATATATCCTTTTATATCGGTAATATACGTGTGTCTAGTGGATGACTGATGTATACTTATATGTTATACTGTCTATCATTCCAGATCCTAGAATAACGCTACAAACCACTGTGACTCCGATCCAATATGCTAGTTTTTGTGTATAAACGTGTGATAGTTATTATTATTGATTCAAACAGTCACGCATAAGTACACACCAACAAACTAAAGTAAGTTTAAATCCTTTAAAGAAGCAGTAAACACGATACATCAATTAAATGAATATAATATCAGGATCTCGTAAAGTAGGACCCTTTTCAGTAAACAACTTAATATAAACACATTATCATGTGTTAATCCCATTTAAAGCTTTGCAACGTACACTTTTCTGCATCGTTATCTGGTCCTGCACTACCCTTGTACCACAAATAATGGGGTAATTAACTTTACGCTGATGTAAATTGATTATGCCTCTGTATTGTTTTCACGTCATTAAACATCTATTGTTTTTGGGTAATCGCACGACTGTATGTAAATATATGCTAACATTGTATCTCGCAGATCACCGATCACAACAATAGTGCACAATATTTGGCATAAACACACTAATTGGATAAGATATCATTCTTCCTATTCAATCCTAGACCATGGCGTGGGATTCTTGGGTTTAGCTGATTACGCCATATTTGCATCAAAGTTTCAGCTTCACTGTTGGCTAGACATTTCAGTACTGCGTTACAATATTACTTTACACTTGCTTGAAGGTAGACATTGTGTTTAAACATACTTCTACCTAGTAGATAACAGTATTAAAATGTAAAGCAGCCGTTAAACTATTTGATTGATATGTTTATTTTATAAATATATTTAACTCTCCATTTGAAAATGGCAACCCTTCATTTTAGGCGGTAGTCACAATTGCGTGATAAAATACACTATTCGTATGTTATATAACTAAAGTAGCAGCGAACAACTCCTTTTATGTAATGAAACATCAAATATAGTTTTAAATCAAAAGCTAACCATTCAATATCAAAGAGATTGGCCTACCAAGCGATAATTGACGATGTTAGAAACATTCTAACATTACAACAAGTGGTCCTGTTTACAAACATAGCACTTAACGGAGTCGAGCCTTCAGTATACAGATAAACAGATCGATCTAGGCGTCGAAGCAAAAAGATACGTATTAAATAAAAACAAGATGCTACATTACTCGTAAACGGTAAGGCCTCGTAATTAATTACTGACAAGGGTCTCTACCTCAATAAAGATACGAGAAAAAACGATAGAATTGATTCTGAAAGACATTGATGTTAAATGTATTGATTGTAAGAGTAAATACAAAATACCCAAGGCGAGAAAAGGATGAACTAGATTAAATTAGATATTGTTAAACTGCTGCTTTTATAGTGAAATTATACTAATGTTAAACTAGTTTCGACATAGCAGACGATTTATTACAGTTAATCTAAACAGTGTTAGTATTTCTTTGGTTTTGAGTTTCATAAACTATTCACTGGTTTTAATTAGGTATTGCATTTCGTTTTAAAGGTTTAAATAACTTTTTTCATTTCACATAGTAGTGCTTTTCACTCTAGCTGAAGAATGTGTATTTGGTAGGTCGAAAATGGGATTAAACAAACCGGAACGATTTTACATTTAATCATGATATTTGAATAATCTAAACTTATCATTCCCCGATAGTACCATTAAGAAATATTTTGTAATATTTTAGGTTTTTCTCCAACTAAAACGGCTCCGAATTTGCAGACAAATTCGATTAAGATAGGGTTGGTGACTCAGCGACAGAAAGATGGCACGATTGTGATGTGGCGAGATATATTCCACAATTATGCGCACTACCGCATGCGCAGTTTACACTAATTGTACATCGATTACAGCAAACATGCATACTAGTTACAATTGACAGATTGCATACGAATGGTTTAGCCAGATAAATTCTATAGAAAAACGATTTGCAAGATCTATTCCATTACTTCATAGAAGAACGAACTTTGGATTATCACAACTCCATCACAGATGAACGAACATGTTGACTATCACATTACATCACAGAACAAACATTTTAGCATTCTAAATGTTAGTTCTTATGTATTGAGAATAACTAACATTCGGAATACCCAATTCCAAAACAGATAAACGATTTAGAGTATTCTAACGAGCATTTGAAAGATCCCATTCCAAAACAACAAAATATAAAAATATAACCCCCACCAAAAATAAACAAATAAATAAAATAAAAGCAACAACAACAACAACAACAACCAACAGAACAGGCACGCACGCACGCACGCACGCACACACGCACGCACACACACACACACACACACACACACACACGAAGAACGAAGAACGAATATTTGGAAGATCGCATTCCATCACAAAAGAACGATCACTTTTAAGAACACCCCACTACATCACTGTACAGTATTATGTACAATAAAACATTTCATATGATTTTAACTATGCCATTCTAAAAGAATTATAAGACACTATATGAAAATAAATTTCATTTACAACAATAACATAATATGACCAATTGCACTTAAGTGATTTGTTCTGGACTATTGCACCAGCCATGTCACCAGACTCGCAAATAGCTGAAGCAACCAAAAAGAACCAACCACAAAGGTTTTATTACTATCACAACATATATACAAGAGGCCCAAGAGGGCCTGTGGACGCTCTATTGGCTGAAGATAAAGTTTATGTATAAGGGGCCATAAGTCTTTCAAAAATCATTCAACCAGAGCATGGCAATGACAGGTGCAACTAGGCTTAGTACTGATCATTCTCGCCAAGATTCGCTGACATCTGGACAAAGTTTGTGTATTAAAACAGTTAAAGCGTTACAACTCTGCCAAAATCATTCAACCGAAATATGGCGATGATATGCACAACTAGGCTTGATACTGATCATCCTTGTCAAGTTTCGTCTATATCCAGCCAGGGATTCAGGAGAACTATTTCAGAAAAAAACTGTGGTATCAAAATCATTTGAAGGGCCATAACTCTGCCAAATATCTGTAAACCGGAACGTGACTATGACATGCACAACTAGGCTTGGGGCTGATCATCCCTGCAAAGTTTCATTGAAATCTGGCGAGGGGTTCAGGAGAAGTAGATCAGACAAAGTTTGTGTATTAAAAACCTTTAAAGGGCCATAATTCTTCCAAAAAAATCATTCAACCGGAATACGGCAATGATTTGCACAACTAGACATAGAATCGATCATCCCTAAAACGTTTTGTTTAATCCGGCCAGGGGTTCAGGAGAACTAGTCAGAACAAAGTTTGTGTATTAAAACCTTTAAAGGGCTATAACTCCGCCAAAATCATTCAACTGGAACACCATGACTATGTACAACTAGGCTTGGTACTGATCATCCCTGCAAAGTTTCAATGAAGTCTGGCCAAATAAAGGCCCTTTAGTCTTAATGAGGCCAAGATATAGCATATTTCAGAAAATCAAGGGCCATGACTCCGATGTAAATGGTCCAAGCTGGATGGTTTTTGAACCTGTCCGAGCTTTCATTGATATTAACAATCTGGTAAAGTTTCTTAAAGATCAGATGAAAGATGAAGGCCCTATCGTCTTAACGTGACAAAATATAGGATTTTAACTAAATCAAGGGCCATAACTCCACTGTTACTAGTCCGATCTAGATGGTTTTCGAGCTTGACCGAGCTTTCATTGATATTAACAATCTAGTAAAGTTTCATAAAGATCGCATGAACAATGAAGGCCCTATCATCTTAACGAGGCAAAATATAGCATTTTTAACTAAATCAAGGGCCATAACTCATCTGTTACTGGTCCGATCTGGCTGGTTTTCAAAACTGTCTGAGCTGTTATTGATATAAACAATCAGTTAAAGTTTTGTAAAGATCACATGACAGATGAAGGCCCTATCGAATTAACGAGGCAAAATATAGCATTTTTAACTAAATCAAGGGCCATAACTCCGCTGTTACTGGTCCGATCTGGCTGGTCTTCGAAACTGTCCGAGCTTTCATTTATATTAAAAATCTGGTAAAGTTTGGTAAGATAAAGACCCTATCGTCTTAACGAGTCAAAATATAGAATTTTTAACTAAATCAAGGGCCATAACTCCGCTGTTAATGTTCCGATCTAGCTGGGTTTCAAACATGTCCGAGCTTTCATTTATATAAACAATCTGGTAAAGGTTGGTAAAGATTGGATGAAAGATGAAAGCATTATCGTCTTAACTAGGCAAAATATAGCATTTTTAACTAAATCAAGGGCAATAACTCCGCTGTTAATGGTCCGATCTAGCTGGTTTTTAAAAATTGTTCGAGCTTTCATTGATATTAACAATCTGTGCAAGTTTGGTAAAGATCAGATAATAAATGAAGGTGCTAGAGTGTTCACAAGGCTTAATATGGCATTTTTTTAGCAAAACAAGGACCATAACTCCGGTGAAATTATTCGATCTTGCGGGTTTTTGAACTTGTCCGAGCTTTCATTGATATAAAGACACTGGCAAAGTTAAGTAAAGGTCCGATTAATATTGAAGGCCCTAGAGAGTTCACAAGGCAGAAAATAGAATTTTTCAGAAAAAACAAGGGCCATAACTCCGGTGATACTGACCCGATATAGCTGGTTTTCGAACTTATTTGAGCTTTTATTGATAATAACAATCTGTGCAAGTTTGGTAAAGATCAAATAATAAATGAATGTGCTAGAGTGTTCGCAAGGCAGAAAATGGCATTTTTCAGAAAAAAACAAGGGCCATAACTCTGGTGTTACTGACCCAATTTAGCTGAATTTTGATCTTGTCCAAGCTATCATTGGTATTAACAATCTATGCAAGTTTGGTAACGATCAAATAATAAATGAAGGTGTTAGAGCGTTCACAAGGCAGAAAATAGCAATTTCCAGAAAAAACAAGGGCCATAACTCCGGTGTTACTGATTCGATTTGGCTGGTTTTCGAATTTGTCCGAGCTTTCATTGATATTAACAATCTGTGCAAGTTTGGTAAAGATCAAATAATAAATGAAGGCTTAATATGGCATTTTTCAGCAAAACAAGGGCCATAACTCCGGTGAAATGTATCCGATCCGGCTGGTTTTCGAACTTGTCCGAGCTTTCATTGATATTAACAACCTGTTAAAGTTTGGTAAATATCGGATGAAAAATGAAGGCCCTATCGTGGTAACAAGACAAAAGTTAACGACGGACGGACAACGGACGACGGACGGACGGACGGACGGACGACGGACAACTCGCCATCCCATAAGCTCTGCTGGCCCTTGGCCAGTAGAGCTAATTACATAGAATAAAATGTTTCAGCCTATACAAACATTATGTATAATATGCTAAAAGCTGAACAGTCATTGTAAATCGCCCACAGGTGAATCATAAACATGGTACACATATTACTTTAAAACGTCATTGAAAGTGTCTGTATGGACAGGCTATGCATTTTGTAAATAAGCACCTGGGGACAATTTAGTCCACCTTATAAGCGCAAGATAAATAAAGCTAAAAAAAGCATTTATCACATCAGGTTAGACCAGGCATGAACTGATTAACAGTAGCTGTTCAGAAAATACATGTCACATTCAAAATATACACTCAGTTAAAACAGTATTATTTATATAAAAAAGAATTTCCAGATAGTAAAACATTAAAACAGGTTTTGGCACATACTCTTATCATTTCCTGATTGGAAAATAAAAACGACATCTTGTCTAAATCACTAAATCTATAAAAATCAACAGAGACTGTAAGAGCTTTTTAAATAATGTATCTCTATGTTCATTATACATATTGCACTTAAGGATCACATGCATTTCGTCCTCTATATCTGCACTACAAAGTGGGCACACACGGTCGCTTTATCAAGTTCTCATAGCATCCCGTCTCTAGCCTTAAAGATGCAATGCCACATCTACATTTCGAAAAAGCTGATCGATGACATAAAGGTAATATAAGCGGACAATACGTTTCTACACAATACGAATTAATTTCATACAATTTATATTCACATTAACATACGAAATACATCTAGACATTACAAACAGCTACAACTATTCAATTGTATGCTTATCTCAATGGAGGTATTATGAAAACCTACTAATTATTGCGTCTATCTGATCCGTACTTCTTTGATTATGTCATCGGTTAATTTTACTCCTTCTCGTGCAGTAAATACTTTATTCTGTAATATATTTAGGGTTGGATAAATTCCCTAAATGAATCAAGGACAGTTTTGTGTAAACTGGTTATGTTCGCTCGAACATGAGAGACCGTTAAAAGCTGGCGACACATTATAAACGATGCCCTTTCACTGCACTAAACGGAAACGGGACGATTATATAGTAACATGAACGATTATATAGTAACATGAACGATTATATATAGTAACATGAACGATTATATAGTAACATGAACGATGAATGCTTTTTTAAAAAACACCAATCACTGAAAAGAACACTAACATTCACATTTTTTAATTTACGCAAATTGCATTTTACTTATTTGGATACACTCTATGGTTATAGTATGAAAGCGGGTGAGTTGGTAGTAGAAAATACATGAATTCATCTTAGACCTTTCAATTGTTAAATGCAGTACAAAGAAACGCTTTTCTTCCATTCTGCATTTAAATCGATATGTAATACTCAACCATACATCGATGACTATTAGGTGTTCGACATGGTATGAAATATTGGTCCCACTCCTTAATATGAATATTTATCACATAACGTCCCTTGTTAGCAGTGTCGAACACTCATTTAATATTATATTGTATGACACACGTGTAATACAACCTGGAACGATTTTGATTGGTTGAGTTAAACCTGTAACAATACGCAAGTTTATTAACTAAAACTATTTTATTTATTACAAATTCACCCAGATCTGAGTCATAAAGTTATTATTTGTGACAGCTTATACAAAACATTGTTATTGGTTTGTTAAAAAGTTGGCGTAAACTGCTATTTTGTAAAGAGGTAAAACACGAACTCTTTTATACGCAACGTTATGTGTGAAACGCGACGTTACGACGTCACATATTTTATGACGTTTTGGCGCTAAAGTGTGTCTGACGTCGTGGCGGTTCTATGTCCATCTGAATTATTTTTTACTAATTTGATTGCAATATTATGTTATAAAAAGCATCTTAAACTCGTTCCCATTCCATATAAGATTTATGAAACTCGTTATGAAATATCTTTAATTTTAACTCGCCAAAAGGCTCGTTAAAATAAAAATAATTCATAACTCGTTTCATAAATCTTATATGAAATGGGAACTCGTTTAAGATCCTCTATGTATGTGTCTTTATTATAAATGTCCACATTATATAGCTGAACATTTACCAATAGATCTATATATTTTTCTTCAACATTTAATTTACATTTAAAGCCAAAAGTGTTACATGTTAAACTTCAAATAATCAGCTGATATATTTTCAGCTATTTCATTCAATGCTTTTTGGCTTCAAAAGCATAATCTTGTTTTACGAGGTGTCAGTATCAAATTCGAAGGTGCTGTCCGTTTTTAATATCAAACGGAACTATTTGCTGATTTACGCTTTAATAAGATTACTTTTATTTGCATTCATACGGTTATAAACTAATCCGTTAGCAATGGTGAAAAATGAAGCGTGTTTACTTTGCGTACGTGCTGTTTCACATATGGACCAACCAGGGGTATGCAAGGACACGGCTGATGTGATCGTTTGCAGTGAAATCACGTACCGGAAAAAAACCGACCATGGATATGTTTACTTAGACTGACTGTCGTCTCAGTGGTTGTATTTTAATTTAATCAGAAACAAAATAAAATCTTAAATCCTCAAAATATATATCAGTCTTTTTCTGAATAGCTATGAACCACGTATGTTTGAAGACGACAATTCAAAGGGGACTTAATGCAGACTGTTTTATTTGATGATAGCTTGAGTTGTCTCACATATTATAAACTCATGAACAAACATATAGCCAGTCTAATGTTTACTTTCTGCACTGGTTTTTGAATAATCAAAATATAAACATTTTCCCCGTAACTAAACTGTACGCTTTCGTATGATAAAAGGTGTTTTTAAATTACCGGCAGGAAACTTGAAACATGTTGATTTCGAAAAAAGATACACTTGTTAGGTTCAATAGCGAAAGGAAACTATTTATTATGAACCAACTGAATATTTAATGGCATACTTACAGGTTGTCTATCGGAAGTCAAACATTTATGAAACATTTATTTCCTTACAAGTATATATAAAAAACACACTTGTGGTGCGATCCTATTTTAGATAAAAAGATAGTATTAAACGAAACTGAACATATACATGTTTAGTGTGTATTTTATATAGAGGATCTTACCTGAGTGACTATTATTGATTCATTACGTGTTCCCGTCTTAATTCCATTAAAGGAAAGCCCCGTAACTGATGTTGTGATAACTCGTGGTCCAAACCATTTGTAAATGTTATTTATTATTGTAATTGTTATATCACATGCATTTATGTAAATAACATCAAGCAATAAAATATTATTAAATTAAAATATTAGCAGGATTTTATAACGGATATTTCGACAATAAAACACGTTTAAAAACTTTTTTTCTAAAAAAATATGATAACCTGTTTAAAATTACCTATTAAATGTTTTAATTTTACAATAGGCACATTTTTAAAGCAGAAATTGAGGTTTTATTTCATACCCCAGCCAATCCCGTTTTCGCTTTTTGGAGAATGGGTTGGATGGGGTATGAAAGTTAATACTCGGACCACGTAATGTTAATGAACGAGTCGGATACAATGATAGGATACGAGGCTTTGCCAAGAAGTCTATCGCTTTATCCAACGAGTTGATTAAAGTCAATAATACACAGTCACGAATGTAAGATTCTATTTATTACATAACTCACCTACAACGTGATAGTTTTACTTTAATGTTGTCAATTTACCTTGTATACGGCGGCAATTTGTGAGAGAAATCATGATGTCGTTTTGTTGTTTTCATGACATCTGTTACGCTAAGCGGCTGTAGATTTAAAATAATTTATTTTGCTTCCATGTTTTGCTTTATATATTAATTAACGCATCGTAGTAGGTATTAAAGGAGACATAATTAAGATATGTTTAAACAAAATAGATATAACAGTCGAACAGGAAATATAGTATACTACGCATTACAACAAACAATAAATAACACGAATAAAAAGAAATACATACTGAAAAAGGAGGAAGCAACATAAAGCAAGAGAATAAAGTGGCAGCTACGGTTTTACTGAGTCTGTTCATGAGAGGTAGTACAAGAAGCAACATCTATCATGCCCCTAGCGCTTGCTTATGCGGGATTCTATTTCAAAGCCACCTATATTGGGCTCGATAATCCCAAATGATCGTTAATAACACTACTGATTCATAACACGTGGATATCTTTTACAGGCGTGTCCTGCACCAAACGAACGTTAGCGTATTTATAATTACTAAAAAGGATCATTTGAACGCAATAAACATAACCAAGGGAATCAAGTAGCAGATTCGGTTTTATTGACTTTATTAATTAGTTTGTTTGTATGATGTTTTACGTAATTTTCAACACATGTCAGGTTATATATGACGGTCGAGTTTTTGTGGTTGATGCAGACCACCCACTTTTCCTGGGTAGACCTCCGCCACCCGTAAGAATCGACACGTCCTCACTTACAAGTCGAGCTCCCAGTGGGATTCGAACCTGCAGCGGTGAGATTTATTAATAAGAGGTAAAGTAAAAGGTAAAGTAAGATGCAACATCTCCCACCATGTTCACGACCCCCTAGCAACGGCTTTAGCTGTTTTCTACTTTCAAAATTAAACTTATTTACATGCATTTTATAAAGTATGATATCAAATATGCTTAATATTAATATCTGTCTGAACGTTCCCCATTATATACTATGCCCATAATTGAGACTAAATTGTTTCACTGTACAGACAAATAGTGATTCAGTCCTCATTTGCATAGTTAATACTAGTGTATTACGATATGTAAGTTATGGCTTTATTTTATACATACCTCGTTTAAACCCCTAGTGGTTTTTCGCTAACCCCTAGTGGCTTTTCGCTACTGAGCGTTTCACGGTGGTATCCCTATTGTCAACTCTTTTATGTATGTGGCGTTCTATGTTTTGGTCATGATCAGGTTCATACAATCTTTATTAAAGTTAAACGTGTTAAAAAGTTTATCACATTTTAAAGATGTGATGAACCTATCATTTTGCAACGCGCAGCATATTTAGTGGTTGGCCCATTTACAGTTCGCCACTATGCTTTCCTCTTTGACCATTGTGATATGACCGGTCACACTGTAGACCCAAATGATGACATCAACCTAAATCCTGAAAGGACGGTAACTTTTGATGTTTGTCTCTAGTCTTGTATTTTTACACCCTAATTGTTTATTTTTTTGTTGCTCATTTAGTATTTGCTTTGTGGCTCTTTATGTTATGCTTATATTGCCTATTATTTATGCTTAGTTTGTTAGAGGATATTTCTTTATTTACAAGGTGTCGTTTTATTGGGATGACAAAATGGCAAGAGTTATGTTTGGTGCTCTCAAAAACCTGGCCTGGAATTCACCAACCATTCTTGAGAATATTCTTAGACTTAAGCTCAAGTATGCAAATTTCAATCACTAATATTTCTATAAGTTTACAGGATAAACGTTCATAACAAGCTGCTATGTGTAAATATGATGCATGCTAATTAATAGCAACTTCTTACGAGTGTTTATCTTTGAAGGTCAAGGAAATATTTGTGAACAAAATTTCAGTGCTTTGGCTCAAGTCTAAGAATAGTCTGAATAATGGTTGGTGAATTCCAGGCCTGGGTTGGTGAATTCCAGGCCTGGGTTGGTGAATTCCAGGCCTGGGTTGGTGAATTCCAGGCCTGGCAGGCCCTTTTGCCACTGACCGTTCAAGGGCGATGTCCCTACGTCAACCCTTTTATGTTTGTCCTATCATATACCTTTCTCCTTGTTTTCCTTGTAATTGTTGTTTGGTTTTGTATCCAGCGTAAATGGAGTTTTTACGATAGAATTTGCAGCAGCTCTGCAGTTCAGGGTGAGAAGGTTCTAGGCCCATTTTCCATATTTTATCTCGATGTACATGGAAGATGAGCCTGGCATGTTCATGCCTGTTAGGCGCCATATAACCTGTAATGTGTTGGTGCGCCTTAAAACCCCAATTCAAATTGGTTTTGTAAATTCTTGTTTGACCTTCAAACCAGTATGTATATACAGTTAGGTCGTGGTTCCATACACGCAAATATGACATGTACACAACTGTTGGCATCTGTACATTCTAAGGTCCTACACGATATTTTGACAAAACACCGACCGTACATCTGTAGGTCCGAAATGCAAAAGAAACGTTTAGGATATATATTGATAATTAACACACCTGACGTTATGCCAGACAATGAAGATATACGCGTTGCAAGATGCATTAAAACATGAATATAACATATATGTGTTGTTAATGAAATACGTCTTCACCCATGTATCTACACTTGGTAAATTTAAAAGCATATCGTTGAAATAAAGCTACACAATCTCTATTTAATAATGTAAAGCACGCCAATAAAGCACAAAGGTATAGTATCTTTGCTTTGCAGTGTATAGGGTGTCGACTTGTGGTTTCATGTTTACCTACACATACCTAACTTATCGCTAATTCGTTAATCGCACTGCTTAATTTGAAACCAAGAATTGACCAGCTGCAGCCTGGCCTGCAATTCACCATCCATTCTTCAAACTATTCTTAGACTTCAGCTGAAGTACTGAACATTTGTTCACAATTATTTCCATGACCTCCAAAAATAAACAATGGTAAGAAGTTGCTATTTATTAGTATGCATCATATTTATATAAAGCAGCTTGTTATGAACGTTTATTGCTTAAACTTATAGAAATATTTGTGATTGAAATGTGCATACTTGGGCTTAAGTCTAAGAATATTCTCAAGAATGATTGGTGAATTCCAGGCCACAGGAACGCGGGATATAAAGCGATCTGATTTGTAAAGGCATACAGGAAGTAAATCACTGTGATATTCATGCCTGATCACTGTGATATTCATGCCTGGTGTTCGAAAGGAGTTCCCAAATATATAATCCCTAACTTTTTTGTGATAAAAGGCATTTGTGAGTATTTAAGGCCTGTTTTTCTGGCTGAAATGACTTTATTGACTTGTTTGTGATAGCTAAAAACCATTTGCATGGTTGTATGATGATTTTATTTGTCAACTTGACATATTTGAAAGTGAAAGTAGAACACATTTAAGAGGTGCCGAATAAATGCAGTTTGTTCACGGTGTCAACAAAGATCAGAATTTTATTTTCTTATATGCCACATGACCCCTACTATTCGCAGTTTTCTAGAGAGGCTGGTCTCATGACTAAGAACATGTAAGTGAATCTTAGTTTGAACTTCATTTTGAAAAATGGCTAACTAGACAGCTTGGACAATATTGCATTGGACTCAATGGGATTTGATTTACTTCCGGTACACCTAAAGAACTGTATCAATACACTCGCATCGCTAGATTCAATAACTTCGGCTAATACAATATAATACCGTACAATCATGCACTATAACTGAAACATTTACTCAAAAATGAGGTAAATGTACTGATCTAGGTACAGTCCTTTAAAAAAAACCCGCTTTACCTTACATATCACACGACTATTAAATTAATAAGTCACGCAAAAATAACTTTTACATGTCAATTATCCACTTGAGTCCAATTGATACCTAAACACGTACAATACCTCCTAGTATTGAAATCTATATTGGTTCGGAATAATCCCCAAGACTGAAAATAAAAACAATCATGTCGCAGGTAATGGACCGTAGAGTATTGCAGAACCTGTTAACGACCTGGCGCTGAGATATGACATGAGAAATGTATCAACTCATATTTAAAACAAGACAATAAACTAAGTTTATTGAAAACGGTTTACCTGGCAAATGTCAGCCTCTCGAAAAAATGTAGTTACTACATTTAATGGTTACAACATGTGCTGGTTCTAGATTTTTTTTAACAGTATGGCTGTTTTTGTTATAAAGTGGGTATGCTGCCAACAAATGGTACTTATCCTCTCGACGAGAATATTTAGAGTTTACTTGAACTAGTAGCATTATATATTACATAGTACTTAGTTATTCTGGAGCAATAGTTACTTAATTTATAGTACGTATGTAAATATATAGAAGCGTAACATATTATAAACCACTTTATTCGGTAGTTTACAAGAATAGATTTTTGTGGGAGCGTCTTTTCGATTTTTGCCATTGGCATAGTTGTTTGTCTTTCGAATTATTGCTTTCATATTTATTTTTATCTCCCATATAATACTGCGAGCAAGACGTCGAAGAGAGCGCGATGACGTCATTCATTAAATGTTGATCAGCCTATGAATGAAAAAAAGAGATTAGTTTGAGAATTTGTTTTTGAACCCAATTTAAAAAACAAACTGAGACTCAGTATGAACAATAATATGCTGAAAAGTGTTGTTTTTTTTAAAGTATTTAGGTAACTACCCAGCCTATTTTTACCAAAAACTTGTCAAATATGACATTTGTAGATGAAACCGTGATGAATGGGAAGACTTGGGGCATTTTTGTCTCTAGTAGGATGAGCCGGTTGAGCCGAAATATAGTTTGGCGAATTATTTGAAATCGAAATTTGAACAACTATCAATCATGTTACGTTAAGGCCTAATGATCTGTTTTTGCACAATGTTTACATCGTTTCTGCCAATTGTAATTACTATATCTGATTTAATGGATTGCAATCTTTACTCAACCGTTAACAAGTAAACACAAGTCAGTAATGCCAATGTCCATGGATGCCAATTAAACATGCTGGGATGTTTCCATGTTTTGTTTATTTACTATACTTAACTCAAATGGTTGACACTGACTATGATAAAAACGAAATGTTAGGGTTGTGTTACTAATTAATCCTTAGACACGCGCGCGAATACAAGTTGCCGTTGGCAACTGACAAGTGTATTAAAACAGCTTCATACTGGCCTGTAACTAATTATAAATACAATTTCTCGCACAGGTGTTACATTTACACATTGTATCTGACTTAAGATAACATCAGTAGTAGAGAGGATATTTGCACCGGGAGGAGTTGGCTATATCTATATTACAGATTAAGTTTTGTGTTGTTTTCTCAGTAATGAGAGACGATAAATATTTGAATACATTTTGTCTGAGATAAGCGATTCTGCGAGTGTTTTGTGTTCGGTGCCCTTAACATTTTGCCAAATTATTTGTTGACCACCCAAATATATGCTTTTTGTCGGGATTTCTTTCTATCACAGTCACAAACATTAAAATGTGTGACAAGCAAAAATATTAAGTTGGGCCCAAGTGACCCAATCCCCACTCCAAATATCTGAAACATTCCTACGTCAATGAATAGGTATGAAAGTCGAACAGAGAAAGTAGCATGCACAGAACACAGTCAACCACAGGGGCGGATCCAGGATTTCAGCTTAGGAGGGGGGGGGGGGGGGGGGGGGGGGGGGGGGGGGGGGGGCGTAATATTTTGGTCAATTTTCGGGTCCTTTTTTAGCCTCATAAAACGGTTGCGGTAGTGCATTGATAGGGTAAAAAAAGTCCGTTTCCAAATAAAAGAAGTTAATGTGTTAATTAAACCACTCATTAGCCATTAGACGTCGAGCAAGCGAAGCGAGCGAGAACATTTTTTTATACTGAGGGCGTGCATCGAAATTGTTTGATATTTTATCCAAGTAACATGGACATACATGTATAAATAAAAAATGTCCGTTTTCAAATAAAAGGATTTAACAATGTGTTAATTAAACCACTCATTAGCCATTATGCGTCGAGCGAGTGAAGCGAGCGAAAAAAAAAATATACTGAGGGCGTGCATCGAAATTGTTTGATATTTTATAACATGGACATACATGTATGAATAAAAAAAGTCCGTTTTCAAATAAAAGGATTTAACAATGTGTTAATTAAACCACTCATTAGCCATTATGCGTAGAGCGAGCGAAGCGAGCGAGAAATTTTTTTATACTGAGGGTGTGCATCGAAATTGTTTGATATTTTATCTACAGTAACATGGACATACATGTATGATCCGGAATTTTTAGGGGCGCACGCCCCCCCACTGGATCCGCTAGTGAACCAAAACCATGCATTCAAACACAGACAACTATTACAAGGAAAAGAAGAAGCAAAATATACGATACTACAAACATACAAAGATTGACATCAGAAGTACCACCTTCGAACGATCAGTGGCAAAATGGCATTTTTCCAATTGATGTCTCATCTGATTTGACCTCCTTGTGCTCTCCATTTCATGACAATGCCTTGGATACTTTAAACAGACGCCATAATATTTCCCAGCCGTGTGTAATTAATGAGATCGATGAGCCCGATATTTACAGATATCGGTGGTACATTCTCAAATACTTTTAGTTTCTAACTTAAATTTCGAATAGGTGTTTCCACTACTCCAGCCTTAAAAGGTTCTGGGTATTCTTCGTTTTTTAAGCCTCGCCTAATAAACTTAAAAGGCACTGACATAATATTCTCTATGTATTGTCATTGAAATTGAATTACGCGGAACAAAACATAGGATAATGATTAACCTGTTACTGTATTTTATTGTTATTTGTAGGAAACCCCCCAACATCTTCTGAATTCGTATAGATATTAACAATGAATTATGTTGACGTATAATATACTATTGAGTGGTCTTAATAAGTTGAGATTTGTTTGTTTGGGGTTTAACGTCATTTTCCAGCACATTTTGAACTATGCATAATGGTCAATATTTTGTGGTGGATGCCATCCGCTCATTCCTGAGTAGAACCAGTACTGTATACCTCCCGCCTTCCGTAAGAATAGATACTTTCTCACTTACAAGCTAAGCTCCCATTGGGATTAGAATCAATACTGATAAGGTGATCCCTTAGATGTAACAAACACAAACAAGAGAGAAAAAAGAAAGAAACAAGAAAAAAAAGGGAGAAAAGTAGAAGACTCGGTTTTATTGAGTCTGTTCATGAGAGGTAATTATAAGATGCAACACCTCTCACGCCTCCCAGCACCGGCCCAAAGCAATACAGAATGGGCTTGATGATCCCATAGGACCAGTAAATAATAACTCTACTGATTTGTAGTCTGGGCGACTTTTTATGGCCGCCACACAGCACTAAACAATTGTGCGAATGTCAATCAATACTGAAAAGGTGATCCCTTTGAATCAACAAGCACAAACAAGAGACCCCCCTCCACCCACCCACCCCTACCCCGCACAAAACACAACAACAAACCCGCAGCGGTCAGAGGCGAGAAGGTCAACCGAAGGATAAAAGAAAGTGTATGATTTAACCGATATGTTAAATATAAATTTATACTAATCTAAAAACTATCAGTTTTCTTTGCTCATACATGTGCATCAAATTCGTCTTTCCATACTACTCTAGACTGTGGCTGAGAGTAACCTATACGAAATTATATACTATAATGCCTGTAAATCTATAAGAAATGATGTACTATAATTGGTGTAATTACGACCATATGCTCCCAGTTGTAATATATTCCAGACCTCCTCTCCTTGTACAAGTTATACCATCTTTCACATAAACGATCAAAGCAGCACCTCCGTTCCCCTAATCAATCCTTACGGGGAGGACATTGAATCTGTTTCACTTAAATGAATCGGTTTTAAAATAAGTGTTAACTTGTATCTCACTAACTCCCATACCGCCAATATTGTATGATGGAGAAGATAAGATTAATCTAATTTGATCATGTCTAGGAGATAACCAGTGAATGTGTTTGTGCACAGTATTATTATGTTGTTTTTTTGCGAGACCATTATAGGTATCGTTCATTAATTACCGTTGTTTTCTATTTCTTTGATTAACGTCCTTATAAAATACATACTCTAAAAGTATCTTTTTACAAAACACTGAAACTGTTACTGGTATTTAAACATATATCGGATTATTATATGGGCATCATTGCCGCATCATTATTCAAATTTCAAGCATGTGTCCCGGTTATGACGTCAGTCAGCGTGCCAAACATCTTACGGTTACCGATGTCCACACTCATCCGTAGTCCAATTTGCCCACATATAGCATATCAACGACTTTTATGAGTTTGATGTTGAAACAAACGTCTGTAGTGAACCACATGGGGAGGTAACTTCCATCATATAGACACTGAATTGGTATTGTAAATAAACATTTAGTTAAAGTCACCATCACATATTTGTTAAGATCGAAAGAAAGTTTCGGCTACCGTCATCGAGCTTTGCAATACAGTGAGTCTAATGCTCTGAATCACCGTCATCGAGCTTTGCAATACAGTGAGTCTAATGCTCTGAATCACCGTCATCGAGCTTTGCAATACAGTGAGTCTAATGCTCTGAATCACGTCATCGAGCTTTGCAATACAGTGAGTCTAATGCTCTGAATCACTGTCATCGAGCTTTGCAATACAGTGAGTCTAATGCTCTGAATCTTGTGGTCGACGACCTTTCACTGTTATGCAACTATTTCAAACAACCAGCGGACGTTTTGCCACTGACCGTCAATATATACTGAAAAGGGGATCCCTTGGAAGCAACAAACACAAACAAGAGATAAAAGTAGCAGACTCGGTTTTATTGTTCATGATACGTAATGTAAGTGCAACACCTCTCACGCCTCCTAGCACCGGCTTAAGCGATATTCCACTTTAAAGCCACAAAGATCGGGTTTGATGATCCCAAAGGACCAGTAAGTAATAACATTACTGATTTGTAGTCGGGGCGACTTTTACGGCGCCACATAGCACTAAACAAACGCTAAACATACTGTTTTATGTTTGTGGTGTCGTATATTTTCCTTCGAGTTTTTCTAGCAGTTGATTGTTTTAAATGCGTCTTTTTGGTGACAGCGTTCTATAAATGATGCACGTGCAATTTTTGTATCTATGTTTATCATTTAAATAATGCAATGTCGGGTTAACATTTAATATACACATTGTTAAAATCATGGCCAAATGTTGTTGTTAATAAATATGTAATGTAGAATTTAGAATTGTTTTATTTTCACACCATATTTTGAAATGAAATTTGCTTTGAAAAAGTAATCAAATTATGCTAATAAATGATACAGCTGTGTTTCGTTTGATGAGCATCCGTTTTACACAAACAACAGATATATAATAAATACTGAATATACTGGGATCCCTTGGAAGCAACAAACACAAACAAGTGAGAAACGTAGCACACTCGGTTTTACTGGGTTTGTTCATGAGAGGTAATATAAGATGCAACACCTCTCAAGACACATAGGTCGGCTAAAGCGGTTTTCTACATTAAGACTGGGTTTGAAGTCGAACATGAAATGTAACATTCACTGAACACAGTCAAACATGAAAAGGATAAAGAGAACTAAAGTATGCTTCATCATCAATATGAGCGGGTTGACGATAAAGGTATTGCCTTAAAACGGTCACTGGCCTAAAGGCTGCCGTTTTTTTAACCAGCTTGTAGGGCGCACTAAACATCACTCTTCTCCTATTGTGATCACAATTAAATACTGAGTATTTGTTGTTTAACTGGGTTTAAATTTGGTTTGCAGATGCTTATATAAAGCCTCACATCACCGATAATGTAGTCTACAGACAAGTCTTTATACTTATATGTTCAGTGATATGGGCACGGAGACTTCCTGGTAACACATCGTCAGGACATAGTCACTTTCCGTGGATGGTGTAGCCTTCATAGCAGTACATCGACACGGCTTGTTATTTTACCCTACCACATTCTCTTATGTGTTCCATACACTGTCTTTGACGTTGTGTATTACATTTTGTCTACTACATTTGGCAAGCGGTATTGCGATATGCATATTCAATACACAGTATTTGACGTTGTCTATTACATTTGGCAAGCGGTATTGGCAGATGTTTACATCTGATGCAATTATTTCAGTTTGAAGTGAGGTTTTGCGTTCTGATCAACCCGGGGCTAGAAGGCGTAAACGTTAGCAAACACTTTTCACTACCGTTCATGAAAGTCTCAATCAAACCGAGACTGCAATTAACGTGTTCGACGATTTCCAAATTTCTCCTTTCTTACTTTTTTATATATCACAGTATCGTTGCCCGTGCAGTGTGGCGGCGGTAAAACATCTCCCGCTGCTTGCAATCAGAACTGTTATTCATTCCGATCTTTGGAGATCTCCGAGCCCGATATTTACAGATATCGGTGGTACATTCTCAAATCCTTTTGTTTCGAATGGGTGGTTCCACTAATCCAGCCTATAAAGGTTCTGAGTATTGTTTAATCACCCTTAGGATGTGTTGCCTGCTTTTTAATTTAGTATTTTGACTGTTACTTGTGATACGCAGGCTCCATATGTCGCTGGCCATGGAATGGTGTGAAAATACCGCATTGAAGGTTCCATGTTCACCACCATATGCATACCATATTCGGGATGGCTTACATGTATGTACTATTGACATGATTAATATTGAGTTCTGCTCAACTCGAGGCTAGATGGCGTGAACGGTAGCAAGCACTTTTCACTATCGTTCATGAACAGTCTCAATTAAACCGAGACTGCAATATGTTTTGTATTTAACGTGTTCGACGATTTCAAAATTTCTCCTTTCATATTTTTTTTTCTATATCACAGTAGCGTTGCCTGTGCAGTGTGGCGGCGGTAAAACGTCTCCCCGTGCTTGCAATGAGAACTGTTATTCATTCCGACATTTGGAGATCACTAAGCCCGATATTTACAGCTATCGGTGGTACATTCTCAAATACTTTTGTTTTCTTACTTGAATTTCGTATGGGTGGTTCCACTAATCCAGCCTTTCAAGGTTCTGCGTATTGTTTAATCACCCTTAGGATGCGTTGCCTGCTTTTTAATTTATTATTTTGACTGTTATCTCTGATACATAGGCTTCCTAACTTTTGCTCCCAACTAAAATCCATTTTGTTTATTTCGCCCAGTTTTCTTAGGGCAAAGCGTCTTGTTAGAAACTTGACCATACGCCACTGGCCATGGAATGGTGTGAAAATACCGCACTGAAGGTTCCATATTCACCGCTATATGCATACCATCTTCGGGATGGCTCACATTTCTATACTATTGACATGATTAATATTGAGTTCTGCTTAACCCGGGGCTAGAGGGTAGCAAGCACTTTTCACTACCGTTCATGAACAGTCTCAGTCAAACCGAGACTGCAATATTTTTTGTATTTAACGTGCTCGACGATTTCCAAATTATTTTTTTCATACTTTTTTGTTGCACTCTAGAACCTACCTCCAGCTGAAATTGTTTTGTCACCGAACGTTCCAAGGCGGTAGCCTATTGTCAACCCTTTTATGTTTGTGATGTCATATCTTGCCTTTTATTCATCTTTGTAATTATTGTTTGTTTCTGTGCGTGTTTTTGGTAGACTGTTGTCCTTGAATGCTACATTATTCAGTTGCCCCTAAAGAGCGCTTATTTAACCTTTAATAGGGTCGTATGACATATTTATTTTCATCATTGGCAGATTCAATATATTATACATCATATTGATAAATGTAAGTACACGCTCTACTCTACGTGTTATACTTGATGCTGCCTTGCTGTTAGAGAATATAGCTTGACGGGGATTTTTTTTAATTTACACTATCACATTTCATTGGGATGTCAATAGGGTAAGAATGAGGTTTTGGTGTACCCTAGAACTGGTTTAACACCCCGGCCCTTTTTCCAATGACCGTTCTAAGTCAGTAGCTCTATTGTCAACCCTTTTGTGCTTGTGGTGTCGCATACTTTAGCATTTTCCGTGTTTGTTTAGTACTCGTGCTTCTGGTTGACTGTGTTATGTGAATGCTACATTTTCTGTTTGACTTTTATACCTACTTTTGTTATATTTACTTTTGACTTGACAATTTAAATACTGATGAAGTCAATAAACTTTGGCAATAGTGTATGTAGCTATAGACTTATTTACAGTACCTATTTAGTATCAACATTTTATGTGTCAGTAAAAACAACAACGTTCTAGCAAATAACGTAATTGCACATTAATTATATTATTAGTGTATGCTAAATATCCGCCAGGCGTCGTTCCACTTACGTCATAAATAATAATTACGATCAGAAGTCATGCCAAATTCTACTGGTTGGGGTTGATATACTATAAATACTTTTCTTTCATGAAAAAACAACAACAACAGTTATTTTCCGTATTACATGCGAGCAGATGAGAAATCTTTCATTGAGTTGCTATTAATGGTAATTAGCTATAAACTTTTTTTTGAAGATTATCAAATGGCTAATATGATCTAAAGCTGTTAATGACTATTTTGATAGGGCTTGACTGACTGAACTAAACAACGCCCACTATTCGTGTTTTTCCAGATTTATGTAGTGCATATAAGAATAAGATTGCAATATTCGTAATTTATACAGATATCAGTTTTAAATGGTTTCTTAATGTGTCTATGACGTAAACTATTATTATATAAATTATTCTTGTTAGGACCGGGAATTGTTGGTAATTTCCATAGTTACGACCCGAAACAATGCTATACATCTCCCCAGTAGCTGAGACAAACAGCTCAAACATATGTAATATGATGGCATACGTCAGTCTAGCGAAACGTCTAATTACACTTATTATTCTAAAGAAAAAGGATACGACATTTAATAAAATTTAGACTGGTGAGAAGATACCATTTAGAATACATGTTTTATGTAAGAAGTGATTAGTAGAGATTATAACCTGGAGGTGATATCTTTATTTACACTGTCCCGTTTATTGGGATGACACTAATGTAAGTGTGCGGTTTGGTGCACCATAGCATCTGGTTTACACTTCCAGCGGCCTTTTTTGCCACTGACCTTTCCAAGGCGGTAGCCCTATTGTCAACCCAACAACTTCCAACCACATTCTGGATTTCTAAATTAAACGAACAACCTTATAAGCCCGTTTTATTTCTAATTATAGTGCCTGCAACACTACAAACATCTCCAAACGTTTAACAAAGTGTCTTTCTGTCGTTTTAAAGAGTATAAAAGGGGAAATAAGATCACGTCAAATGATATTGGGCTAAAGCTTATGATAACTCTTGAACTAATTTATATTGGTCAAGTACAAATTCACGATATATCCTTATGACTATTCTACACTATATACAACTTTACCGCACAATCTTATTAAAGACAAGCTTATTGCTCTTATTCAAACTACTTTTGCTAGAGAAATCCTACATGTTTGGCCTGCGACAATAATAAAGCGTTTTTAACCGGACAGACTGTGGACTCTATGATGCCGTCTACATAAATTCTTATAGGACGGTAGCGTTTGATGTTTGTCTTAAATATTGTCTTGTCGTACTGTCAACGGTTTGTTCTCTTGTTACTCTGGCTTCTGCCAAGTCAGTGAGTGTTTACTTTGTGGCTTTCTAGGCTTTTTTAATATTATATATATATGATCATTTATGTGTTTTATTTACATTGCCTATCAATGCTGCTTTGTTAGAATATAACATGGCGGCGATATCTTTATTTAGACTGTATTTACACTGTCCCGTTTATTAGGATGACACTAGTGTAAGATTGAAGTTTGTGAACCCTAGATTCTGGTTTAAACCCCCTGCGGCCTTTTTTGCCACTGACCATTCCAAGGCGGTAGCTCTATTCTCAACCCCTTTATGTTTGTGATGTCATAACTTGTCTTTTGTTAATATTTTATTTATACCCATGTTTTTGAAAAAACAACAACAGGGTATATTAAAATCGCCTGCGTTCGTCTGACTGTCCGTCCGTCCGTCCATCCGTCCGTTACCGTATCTCCTCTTAAAACGCTGAACGGAATCAACCAAACTGGACATCACCGTATGATGACTGTGGTCCTTCCTGTTCGACTTTTGTATCTACTGTATCTACTGTTTGTGAATTACTTATTTTCCTATTACATAATATTTTCGTCAGGTATGAAATAACTTTTAAAGACAAATTGTTGGTATCCCGATGGGTACTAACAGTGCAACTTTTGTCGCAGAATCGTTGTCTCTCACCAGATAATGAGACAGATGTCATCGAATCCTTTAATAACACCTCTTGGTATCTAGATAATAAATTAAACATTGATAACCATTTCTATATGCTGTTGTAAATAATTTATAGCATAACAAATTTCAACTTAATAAAAATTAATACTGATGATACTGTCCTAATTTTCTCGATTTTAATCTCTCAAGTGAATATAGAGAAATAAATAGCAAAATGTATGACGAGAGAGATGATTTTTATTTCAATGTCGTTAATTATCCCTACTTAGAATGGCATGTTTCCAGAGCAACATCTTATTGGGTATGTGTTTACTTTTTATTCGTATTACTAGATCTTGTAGTCGAGTTGAGGACTTTATTATTCGTAACCTTAATAAACTTCGATGCATGTTTTAGTCGACTGTGGTCCTTGCCTGTTTCATTTCCTGTTCGACTTTTAGATCTGCTTTGAAAAGGATTAAGGCACTACATGGTTATCACAGAAAACTTATTTACATAAAAAGAGCTTTCTGAAGTCTTATAATGACGAGAAGTTTGCAATCCAATCAACTGTACGGAGTAGTACTTTGATCAAGATTTCAAATTATTCCGTTCAGTGAATTATGGGATGGTTTCCAACACTAATTATATAGGGATAGTGAACGTTCTTTATGTATAGTGTTTATATAAAAAAAGCATTATTGTGTTGGTATGATAATTATTCACAAACTAATTATTTTTAAAAACAAAAACGAGCTCAACCAATACGTTGCATAATGTGAGTGAAATGAGATATGTTTGGTGGTTATGCGATTTTACTGAAAATCACACATGTAATGCTGGAGGTACAGGATGTGTTTTTTTATTCCACTTCATAATAACAAAAGCCATATCTATCAAAAAACGGGTTGTTTAGATCTAAAATTTAAATACATCGTAACTTATAAATGATATCGGGTTTAAAATGCTTAAATTATTTTTAATGTGTAACCTAGGATAGCACATAATACTGTGCAGAAATGATTTCTTCAGAGTAATTAATGTATAGTTTGTTGGATTACTGATTAGGCACTGCATGTTTAGTGATTGACCCCTCTACAGTCCGTCACTACGCTCACTTTTCTCTTGTGCGATGACTGGACAACCTCTTGGGACTCTATGATTTCACCTACAGAAACTCCGACCAAGGGAGGTAGGTGCATGAACTTTCGTCCCTCGGTTGTTCTGGTCGTACCCTAGATTGGTTTTCTCTTCGGCTGCAACTGCTGTGGTTGTTCAGTACAATTTTGGATAAATCCTGAGATGTTTATTTTCTTGTATTTTATATAGCTTTACAACAACATCTTAGTGTTTTTTTTTGTTAGTTTCTCTGGATGTGGACTTTATTGTTAGAGAATTCCTTTTAATGGGATGTAGTTTTGTTTACACTGTCTTGTCTATTTGTGCGCTGAAGACAGGATAATAGCGAGGATTGTGTACACATAAAATCGATTTAAGCTAACCTGTAGGCCTTATTGCCTGCTGAACGTTCCAAGTCGGTAACCCATCTTCACCACCCTTTATGTTGTATTGTGTCTTTGTTTGCAGTGCGGGCCTACGATGCCATTGCGTTTGAACGCTGTGGTTTCTATAGGACCCATATACTGCAATGTAGTCTTTTAGAATAGACACTTTTGATATTTGTCAAATTTAAGTCGGACCCCTAGCTTACCACGAAAAGCCTGATGTTCCTCCCTTTTAGCTTTGCACTACATATGTTATGGTGTATGACGCTAAACTATGCATGTTTTATGCTATACATTTTGGGTAATTGTGAGGTTCAGAAAGTAAAAATATAAATAGTCAGTTGAATTTATTGTTTAGAAACACTGCCTATTTGTATTTAAAAAGTTTTATATATAAATTGTCAGTTAATTTATTTCATAAAAAATGTCTTTAGTATAAATTGTGTTAACATTCTAATCAACGTTTCCTCTTTTGATCTCTTTAGGGGTGTCATAATTTTCGCTTAGGCTTAATTTTGACGGATGGCTTCCTGCTTTGATAGCTGGCAATTAATCAGGTTAATAAAAGAAGTGTCATCAAGATTAGTTCATATAAATGCCAAGTTGATTATTAATTGCCAGTAGCTTAAATTAAAAATCCTGCATGAGCAATAATGCCGAATGCGATACAATTTGTTTCTACCCCGACCCTACTGCACTGGGCTTTTCACATTTTCACAACCCCGCACACCTGATACAATATGTTTTTATTGGTCGAAGTATTGTCGGTCCAATGTTTGTTTCAAGATCCATTTCCCAGTTGAAGAGGTAATTCGTTTTAAACTTCTGAAAGACAGAAGCAATTCTCGTACATTTGTATATCGCATTGAAATATATATCGAGGGTCAGTGCAAAACTATTGTATCTCCTTCATTATTCATATGTAGTTACAATAGTTTTGCACTGACCCCCTCGATATGTGGTGATTCCCACATTGTGACTAATTGTTAAAAGTAGGTATAAAACTCGAATATGAAATGTAGGTTCATAGAACCCAGTCAACCAAAAACACCCATACAAAATTAACAACAAATACAAGGAAAAATAAAAGCAACGTATGGGACACCACAGACATAAAAATGTTGACAAATGTTGACAACAGGGTAACCGACTTGGAATAGTCAGTGGCAAAAACGTCGCCAGGGATTAAACCAGGTTCTATGCTGCAACAATCCCAGTAAAACTGGATAGTGTAAACACAGATATCCCCGCCGCCAGGCTATATTCTTCAACAAACTAGACAAATATAGATATAAAAATCGAACAGTAAAAGATGAGCATGTAAATATACATATATAAAAAAATCATAGCCACAAAGTAAATACTCAGTGACTCAGAAGTCAAAGCAACAAGGGAATGAACCATTAAGGACACGACAATACACTATTAAAGACAAGCATGAAACGTTAACGCCCTATCGGGATTTACGTAAAGAGATATTTTGGTTTCCATTTAGCTTTAACATTGAATTAGTTTATCATACATTTGGTATCATTTGAAATACATGTACATATACTTAAAGGAACATACTAAAATACAGAGATAATTTGACTCTTCCATTATTTTATATTCTACATTACGACCAAAGTATAATACATACTAAGGACAAATACCAGTTCTGCTATTTTTATTCTATCAATAAATTTGTCTTAACGAAATACTAAGGTGACTTCTTCTGATAAGAATGGTTAACTCGATGTAGATGTATTTTGCTATCTTAAGTTGGTTATCTTTGTCATCAACAGTGTGATTGTAAAAGGTTATTAAGCGTCAATATGGTGTATTTATTTTACGTTTGTATTGATCGTTTAATGATCAAATTTACGTGCATGTGTTATCGTATATGACAGTCAAGATGTCATTCGTAAAATTAGGAAATTGTTAAGTTATAACTATGTAGGCTAGGTACGCACCAGCTAACCCATCACAGTACAGACGTTCTCACTTAGTTGTATTGAGACTTTGATGATTATTAATAGAAGACACTGGATATTAAGGAGTAATTTTCAAGTGAGGCGAAGTTAGTAAGCAGTCGTTCAAGTTAATAGCGGTCAATTATATTATATAAACACTGTATAAATGTTTCCGACTCTAGTTTATGTAAACACTGAAAGTAAATAATTACGTCATATTGCAGAAGCCAACATCACTAAAAGTGCATACCTTATAAGTAGGTAAATAATACATATATGATATGCTTATACTTTAATTATATCGTGTTGGTGAGCCGTTAAACAACATTCAATTCAATTTAATTATATTATATCTATATTTGTATGGTGTTTTAGGTCATTTTCAACATATTTCGATTTTTTTGTGGTGGAGGCAGACATCCCACTTTTTCTGGGTAGAACTAGTACTGTACACCTCCCGCAATTCGTAAGTACCGACACTTTTTCACTTGCAAGTAAGTCGAGCTCCGAGTGGGATTCGCTGCGGTGAATGTTTACATCACAACGGCGTTAACCACTCGGCTACGGAGACGCCTCCTGTATATCTGTACAATGTTTAAACAAAACGTTTCAAAAGTGATAATAGAGTTCAATATAAACACTCGTGTACTGTCGGAGGTACAAGTATTAAGAGTTTCCATAACATATCTGATATAAGCAGATGTGACAGTAGCATCTGTAGATGACAAAGTAAGCCATATATAAACCGTTCATTTATTGTTTTTATCCCCAAATAGAAATATAGCCATGAGGAATTAGCAGAAGTTAAATTCCTAGACGACTTAGTTAATCTATTTTCATAAACCTTTCTCACGTTTAAAGCTACAGTTTTTTTTAGAATATATAGAGTCTCCAAAAAATAAAAACAGAAGACCATTAAAACTCTCATATATGCCATGTCAAAGTGTATATTTACTGTAAAGGACAGAGGCATACGATGTGACGTCAATTGTTTGGCATGTGAAAAGGCTGACACGTCTATTCTTACACCTATAATAATAATAATAATAATAATAATAAAAGCTTTATTTAAAGAAGGTAACACATTAGAGTTATATAACATACATCATATACATCTTATTTTCAATGTGGCCTTCTGCAAAATATCATACACGCACGCACGCCCGCACGCACGCACACACACACACAATATGCATATATACATCGACAAACACTCCATTAGTTAATTTTCTAGAAACAATAATAAAGATCATGAAATAATACAGTATAAGCGGATTCTTACTCAAAATTCACTTATATGTTTACTTTGTTATTGTTATCTGAACAATTAATCGTTAAATGATAATACATTACTTTGCAATAAATGTGATCTGTATCTATATTTAAATGAATGTAACGACGATGATGAACGAATCTGTACAGGCACACTATTCCATACTTGTGCTCTTACAAATGTAAAGGATTTTTTCATATAATTTGTACGTGGCTTGGGAGTTACTAAATCACTGTTTGTAATAGATCGAATGCTATATATGTTACTGCTGGAAAAGGTTAATAATTTGCTTATGTAATTTGGAGCGAGATTATATTTCGCTTTGTATACTAGAACAGCTATGTGATACTGATATCTATCTGAAACGGATAGCCATTGTAATTCTTTCAGTAGTGATTTGCACCCAGTTTTGTAAGATTTATGCATTATTATTTGCGCTACTCTTACTTGTAGCTTATGTATCTTATTGATGTTGTTCCCTTTAGCCCATATTGGGCAACAATAGTCATTATTATATAACCTATAAATAGACGCGTTTTCATTGGCTAAAAAGTAATTTTTTAGAAAAAATATCTAGCGATATTGACCTGTTTTTTTCTGATATTGACCAGTTTTATAAAACTGTCCCGAGATGTGATATTATTGAAAAAATCTATTGTTTAATTGTTATAAACTGTCAAATTCAAATTGAGGGTTATATAATAAAACAGTTATGGACTTTTCAGCTGTTATACATGATGTTGATATGTACCAAAAAATCATTATTGACCTCGGCTATCGCCTCGGTCAATAATGATTTTTTTGGTGCATATCACATCATGTATAACAGCTGAAAAGTCCATAATTGTATAATGGTCGACAGGATGTAAGCATTGTAGTACAGTTTCTTCATATCATCCGTCAAGAAATAAACAATTTTAACAAGTGCAATTTTAGAATTTATTTTGGAACTCAGTGTTGATATCTGTACATTCCATGATAACGTTTTATCAACATAAATTCCGAGTATCTTTTGAACGTTAACATTTTCTATTTGCGAATCATTAATGTTTAATTGTAATAGCACATGGTTATTATTTAGTGCTTTGTGTTTAATATGTGACGTTATATTCATACATTTAGTTTTAGTGGGATGTAGAGCCATATTGTTTTCATCACACCAACTATTTATTGCTTTCAAATTAGCCTGAAGTCGGGTTTGTACTTTAAGGATATCATGATCAGCTTCATATAGAGTGGAATCATCCGCGTACAGATCTAACTTTCCTGTGGTAGTTGTATAAGCAATATCATTGATATATATTAAAAATAGAAGCGGCCCCAGGATCGAACCCTGGGGTACGCCTGATGTCACTATCAATTTGTTTGTAGTGAAAGTACCATGTTTCATGAACTGTGTCCGGTTTGAAAGGTACGATGTAAACAGTTTGACCGTTTTATTTGAACAATGATACAAATGCAGTTTATGTATAAGTATATTGTGGTCTACCAAATCGAATGCCTTCTTCAGATCTAAAAAAACCGCACCAACATATTTTCCTAAATCCACATCTTTTAACCATGAATCTATTAAATGAATGAGCGCCGTTTGACACGAATGCTGTTGTCTAAAACCTGACTGGGTATCATGAATGATAGAATATTTTATAAAATATGATTGTAACTGAGATGCAATATGTCTTTCAAACACTTTGGATATGGTCGGTAAAATTGAAATTGGACGATAATTATTTGGATTTTTTTTGTCTCCACTCTTGAAAATCGGTTTGACACACGCCTCTTTTAGTGCATCCGGAAAAATTCCTTGATCAATACTTTGATTGATGATATAGGCAATTGCTGGTGTGATACAATCGCCACAGTATTTAAGAATTTTGGGACCAATACTATCTGACCCTGTAGACTTATTTGGATTTAAATTATCTATAATTTTTTTTACTTCATATGCCGTTATATGATCAATTTCAAATACTGCATGTTTTAATTTATCATCTAGAGTTTGCTGAAGATTTGAAAAGTTTTCAGCAACCAAGGATGTTTTGTCAATAATATTTGAGATATTTGTAAAATGTTCATTTAGAGCATTTAAAATGTTATTCTGACCCTCAATAATAGTGTTTTTATACCGAAGTTTGTTTGATAAAAAGGAATTTGCATCGTTGTGAACTTCACTACATATAGCTTTTAAATTCTTCCATAAAATGCTTGGAGACTTATTGCTTTTTATTGCTTCATTGAAAAAATTATTTTTCTGTTTTCTTATCATTGATAATATTTTATTTCTTACTATTTTAAATTCGGTGAATTTTTTTTCGCGGTGAAGTTTATTTCGTTGGAAAATAGCAGCTTTTATTTCATCATTGAACCATGCCGGCTGGATATCACGCTTAATTCTCTTTTCTTTTTGCGGTGCGTTTTTCAATAAAACACTATTTATAATACCATAAAGAAACTGTAATGAATCATTCGGGCTATTGAATGTTTCTATGGTCTCAAGTGGCGCATTCATTAAATCAAATTGGAAGTTATGTTCATTGAAGTTCTTAAAACTTCTGTAAGTAATAGTTTTATGATTAGTTTGGCCGTGTTTAATTTTTCCTACTGAGCGAGTAAAACACACCGGATAATGATCACTGATACTGTAATATGGCACGTTAACTTCAACAATGCATTCAGATCTGTTAGTGTAAATATGATCAATTAGGGACGAACTCGTTTTGCTTATTCTAGTAGAATTTTTTACTTTTTGAGTAAATCCGTATTTTAATATCACATCGTGCCATTTTGTATTTTTAAAGTTGTCATAGATTTTATCTTGACTGTAATTTATATTTATATCCCCAAGAATATGCATTTCATATGATGTGCCACTTGACTATGTTTTGTTTTGTTTATTTGTATGGTGTTTTACGTCATTTTCAACACATGTAAGGTTATATAATTATGATGGTCGATTTGTTGTGGTGGAGGCAGACCACCAACTTTTCCTGGGTAGAACCAGTACTGTACACCTCCCGCCATCCGTAAGAAGCTTTCAAATTAAAATGTGATATAAGACATTTTAACATGAATCCTTAATACCACTAACTTAATATGCGATATCACGTATTCAAATATGTCACACTCTTATGAAACGTGTATTGCTACAGAAGTCGGATCTAAATAGAATAGTAAGCAGACGATCTTCGTCCCCCTGTACAGAGTACAGAAATCGTCCATGTATTCACCGAAGGACAAACTTTTTCTTGATCATGTTTTTAATAAAAACGGCGGTAAGAAAATAAAACTTTGTGTAGCCTCGTCCGTCGGATGTGAACTTACGCCATGCGTCCCGTATATCGGAGGAATTCCTTCGAGCAGGAACTGCAGGAATCTATTCGAAAGGAATAGTATGGCAATGTTTTTGTATTCCTATGCATCTTTTCTGTCTCCACCGTACCGATCAAAATAACCTAATATAATGTTGATGAGCCGATAAACAACTATACATTCCCTGCATATCTTTATATTAGCTATTTTTGTCTGAATAGTTTTGTATATTATGTAGTATTGTGTAGTAATGTTATTTGTCACTTTATTACATACAAAAAGTATAAGTACAAAAAAGTATGAAAGGAGAAATTTGGATACCGTCGAACACGATGAGTACAACAAATATTGCAGTCTCGGTTTGATTGAGACTGTTCATGAACGGTAGTGAAACGTGCTTGCTACCTTTTACGCCCTCTAGCCCCGGGTTGAGCAGAACTAAAAATTTAAAACGCCAATAGTACAGAAAGTTGAGCCATCCCGAATATGATATGCATATCTTTAATACTTTCCAAAGTGTATGTTAACAAATATCCTCTTTTTTTATGAAATATAAAACATCAGAACGCCCCATGCCAGCTAAAACTGTCAGTCGGCTGTTGTGCCTTTCATCTGGTTGTTATCGTTATAGTTATCGTAGATATTTTATGTTTTTTTAATATCTGATATTGTCATTAACCTATTTTACCTCCAGACTGGAGAGTCAGAAACTAATATGATTACACCAAACATAATCCCGAAGGTTAAAATACGATTTAAAATAATAAACAAATAATACACCAGCCATTAAAAGAGTCATTCTCGTATATGATCATACTACACCAATTACCAACCAATCAGCGGGCAGGGAAAAGGTTCCAGGTAAATTCGGAGCTATTACACAGAATCTCTTAATTTTGATTGGTTGTCAAGGTAAACAAACCAAAAAATCTTGCTAAAAAATTAAAATTCATAAAGGTTAAATCATACATTTTTGCAATGTATTCATAATGTGTTGCATAATCAAAGAAAGAAGTATATTTTACATTTTCCTCATGTTTCTACATGCAAGTAGGTGGGTCAGCACCATCCGACCCAAACAGCTTTTTCAAAACATACTCAATGTATGGCTTCTGTATATTTTTTTGATAAAACTAAGATAGGTCTTTCAAAAAAAGTAATAAAAAATATAGCTTCCTATATTAGGGAACTCAGTACAGAGCTTAGAGCTATAAGGTAGGCCTATGGAAAATGAATTGGTGTAGTATGACCATATGGTGGTAGATATTACATGATCAGGTTTTTACCTGTACCCATTACGTGGTCCGAGTATTAACTTTATTTAAAATTATTTTGCGGAAGAAATACAATCTTTACAATACAATCATTACAATACAATCTAGACTTCTTCAATCAATAATACTACAATAGGAGCGTCTATATTTCGCACATAATCCAGTATTTAAATCTGCACGTGTTAACAAGATCATGCCAACTACATCTTTCTTCAAATAAATATAATACTACGTTGGTTCTTTGTATGTTACAAGTTCGAGGAAATTACACAAATCGTTTAGTGTAGTAGTGCATACACAAGAGATAGACTTCCAGAGTTAATGTTAAAGCGTGTTATACATATGCTGAAACGCTAAAGAAACGCAACTCGGGAATTTCTGCTATATATTGTATGTACGATACGCTGCTGTTAATCGAATGGTACATGGCTACGTAAGACCTTTCCTTTCGGAAAAAAAGACTAAAGCAACACATAACACAGGAAATAGTATTCCTGCAACGTTTCATTATTAACAGAGTACGCGTTTGGCTCATGCATGGGAACAAACGTAGGCTGCACAATTTTGCAATCTCTTTACGTTAAACACAGTACTGAAACGGCTCAATTTTTCAAAGAGGAACTTCGACATTTATGATTTTCTTGTTACAAAGTGTATTGGGATTATAAGAATCCATCATGAGTATCCATGTGAGATAGAGAAATCTCACCCGAGGGTCAGAATTGTAACCAGGGACGAGGCTCTGCCGAGTGCCTGGTTGCAATTCTGATCCCGAGGGTGAGATTTCCCTATCTCACATGGATCACTCATGATGGATTATTTTTCTCCCATTATGTGTTTATTAACAGCATAAAATCAACGACTCTGCTGATTAAACGCCAGAATAAGGCAACGTCGACGTAACGTCATGACGTCATAAGTCACATGTCATGTAAGATAGAGTTATCTCACATGAGGGAAATGCCTATCTCACATGAGCGGATATGGGAGTATAAAACGTCTACAACATCACAGTTGTGTCCTTTCTCTAACTGACTGCAACTTTTTGTTTTGCAAAACATCTTCGCATTTATTTGGAATATTATGTGGAATCAAGTGTGCAGTATATACAATACAGAGCGGAAATTCCCGAGTTGCGTTTCTTTTGCGTTTCAGTATCTGCTAACACCTGTTGAAACGCTCGAAGCACACTCTTAAACGCTCGAAGCTGAGAGAAAATCAATAATAATAAAAGAAACCAGTTGTCTAGCTGTAATGTACAGTTTGTTCACCTTCAGGAGAGAGAGAGAGAGAGAGAGATCGCAACATGTGTATGCCCGTTTAATTGCTCAATTAACATTAAACGATATCTCCCCGAGATGGTATAATATACTCGTACAATATATATACCTGATAACATAATTTTTTACTGAACGACCATGTTTTCTCTATATACATATAACTGTTTCTAAAACTTTTGTTTAAACTTTGAGAGGGCTGGCGTGGCGCTGTCGGTAGCAGTACGAATTTGTAACAGGAGGTTCCGGGTTCAATCCACCGTGGTGTCACTGAGTTTCGTCGGTGTGTTCTTGGGCAAGACACTTTCCCTTAGCCTCGTCCGTCGGACGGGGACGTAAAAAGGTCGGTCCCGAGTATCGGTCTATCCTCCGAGCACGTTAAAAAACCGTAGGAATCTATTCGATAATAAGCACGATTCCCGGATTCCTTTGTATGCTTCCCCTCTCTCTGGGGCGGCTCTAAATAACCTATACTGTGTTGATGAGCCGTTAAACAACATCCAATTCAATTGAATTTAAACTTTGATGGCATATAAGTCAATTTTAATTGTATTATCCCCGTCTTCACGAAATGACGGTGTCTGTCCGTCTATCGGCCTATCTATTCGTCCGTCCGCCTGTCACGAACTTGGCCTACGTCTAAAAAACTATATAACTATATCAACCTCGGTGTCATAGAACATAAACCACGTAAAGAAGTGTAGGAAGCAAGGGCGGATAACTAAATAACAATAATAAGAGTGGGGGTGGGGGGGGGGGGGGTATATGTCCTACTTGGTGTGCAAGATCACTAGCAAATAATGATGCGTTGGAATCACGGGCAGATAAGGTAGACAAAATATTGTGTATCGGAGTGTCAGTCGTAGTATCATATTGATTTGATTGGCTGAAATGGATTTTGATTGACGATTAGGGATAATGTCAATTTAAATGTCCGCCTAGAAAAAGCGCATGCTGTCCCTTTAACACAGGATTTTTGTATTGAGGTTGGACAATGATGGGCGGTGTTTACGGATTTGTACGGGGTTGGAATTATTCATTACGGAAACTAGGACGTGAAAAATTGATGATCAACAAATTAAACCCCACTTTTGTTCGGCGCATATATCGTCATCTGTATAGCTAAAGTTTCGATATCTGTTGAAATGCATTATCAAAATAAAAAAGTAAGCTTCTCTCTCAAAACAGCAGGTGTGTGACCGTGATTGAAACCATTTAATTGTTAAATGACCATTGATATTCTAACCATGCTAAAAAACTACTGCATAAAATTCCTTTAGAGATGTGAATCTTCATTCACAAATGTGTATTATTATTATTTTAAAATAAGAATGGCGAGTATAATAACATTTGTATCAGAAAAAAGGCTACCAAAGTCCGACTCGGTGCATTAATTGTAATCTGCATTCTTCTATTGATGTGCACGTACACACGTATGCTAATTGTCTGCCAACATAAACAACAATCTGCGCACAATTACTAGCGTGCTGTTAAAACATAAAACGACCATTAATTAAACAATTACTAAATCATTTGTAATTCAATACATCAGGTGTGGGAATAGATAACCATTGCATGGAAGTGCCATATAAAATCTTCACAATATAAAACCCCATGTTGTGTTATTTAGTGGGATTTTTATAATTAACTGAATTATCTCGTATAACTGACATGACATACACAAATGAAAATATTTGATTTGCGTCACACTGAATAACGTGTCATTTGGGATAAACACATTTCGATATTTAATGAAATGTAAATATGTATAATAAATGTATTTATTTGGTAGATAAAAGATTCATTTAAGGATTAATATGATCCAAACAAGTATACAATTTAACAATACCTTTCAAATCCTATTGACTGTGATTTTTTCTTGTCACAAAAAATTCATGCTTAAAGCTACAAACCCTGTATTTAAATCGCGTTCTTCTTTATATGCGTGCATTTATTTGTTACTTCATTTCAACAGATCATGACGAAATCGAGTAGTTAGGCGATCACATTTGATTTAGGACATCATTTATTCCAGTTTAGACTATCGAATAGGCAGGACGTCTTGCGACTGTCAGGAACCATGCACTGCAATTTCGACATTGGACTTTCGAGATACCGCTCCCGCACAAGACAAGAGGCAAACTACGACGGTTACAATACCTTACTGTAGACTATCGACGTTGGAACCACACTCGCCATGGGCGCGAGTAGCTACTTTATTGCCAGTGTGGATAGCGGAGGAGTCATTACCTCCTCTACTACACCACGGAATCTTGTTAAATGTTGAAGCATTTTGTACACTAAGTAGTCATTGTGATATAACTATAGCGCATTCACGCGCACAAACTTTCCATCCGCTAAATAAACAAGAGGCAAAAGAGGGCCTGTATCGCTCTACTGGATATATATGGAGTCATCGCTGTGTTCTGGTTGAATGAATTATGACATAATATACACAAACTTTATCTAGACATTTTTTTCTGAACCCCTTGACACTTGGCAGGAATAATCAGAACCAAGCCTAGTTGCGCATGTTTTTGTCGTGTTCCCATTCAAAGATTCCATATAACCACTAGAGAGATACAGGCCCTCTTGTGCCTCTTGTTTATTTAGCGGATGGAAAGTTTGTGCGCGTGTATGCGCTATAATTATAACACAATGACTATTTAGTGTACACAATGCTTCAACATACTAACAAGATTCCGTGGTGTAGTAGAGGAACCTTGATGTATAATGTCTTCATGTATTACAAATAAAACCGCAAGGTTCCTGGTTTAAACCCCGTTCCGGGAAACTACTAGCAATTATTTATGAAATATATTCTAAAACCGTATATATATTGATGACCGTATATTTATCGATGTTTGCTGTACGAAAGCTAGATAATATGTGATATTTTACGCTTTCATTTCGGGCTTATATGCCGACATTAAGGATGCTCGTCGAATTGCAACTTCTTCACCTGTGACTTTTCATATTCATGGGGTAGTATCAGTTGAAGTGTATCGTCTGTATCTTTAAATACAACACCGACATTTTGCCTACAAGGTAGATCTTCATTGTTAGTACAAAGATAAATATGATCAAAGACTGATCTTATACCATCAGAAAATATGTTTCATTATTGAAAAAATGGTCCTAAAGAAACGACAGCCCCCAAACGTAATGGCAGCGTAGGCCTGCACTGTACCACAAAGCGCAAATTAAATATGCAATGAAAAGCACAATACTCTACACACAGAGTGGTTAAAAAAGGATTACCGACCTGGAACGGTCACACGATGGCATTAAAGATTATATATGTGCACAGCCTCGCTATTATCTTGTCTATAGCATAAACATTGACAAGCTAGGGTAAATAAAAGTACAAACCATCAAAACGAAATCCCAAACAATAAAGTCCACGTCCAGACAAATTAACAAACGATACACATATATGTTGTTGTTGCAAAGAGAAATCAAATCTAGGATACAACCAGAAAAAATGAGGGACGAAAGTTCATACACCAACCTCTCCTTTTAGGATTTCAACAGGTGCAATCATATGGTCCCACAAGGTTGTCCCGTCATCGCAAAAGAGAAAAATAAAGCGTAATGACATACTGTAGAGGGGACAATCACCAAGCACGAAGTGCTTTGCAACACTTAACGGTCATATGTTTTTCTGACGAATTTCCTGATTAATGTTGTAAAGTGGTTAGGAAATCCATCAGATCAGATCCCCTTAATGTCCGATGTTTATATATGACATCCCCATAAAATAAATGTGATATTCCTAGTCCCAGAAAAGTTTTTAGGCTGATGATGTACTTCTCCCGTAGGTTTTTGTTGCGGCGATATAACTTTGAGAAAGGTCTACGTACTTTGTGCTAACAAAACCTTGCTGAAGAAAGTAAACAACTTGATTTAGATCATCGACGTCCGTAACATCGTTACAAGCCCTAGCAAAACGAATGGGCTGGGAGGTATAAACCATGTATAATATAGCACGAGGTACGCCCCCATCTAAATGTGGATAGTTAACGATGTTAACGTTAAAATCATCTCTCTTATCATAGATTTTAGTATGTATGTAATCACTGTTAATTGTTAATCGAGAGATGAAGATCGAGGAATGCTGATATGCTATCGGAACTGCTGGCTTTATTCAGCATGAGCTTTGGTGGATAAATAACAATGCCCATATGAACAAATAACGGATTATCAATATTGAGCATATCACCTAGATACCGAGAAGTATTATCAAACGCATCAATAATATCTCCCTGGATAACAAACTCAGCATAAGACCTCTTTAATGAATCATGACAGAAAAAAAAAAAACATTCGAGACGTGTCACAGTTACCAAAGAGAATTAAAAATAATCACACAGAACGTTAAGTAAGGTGCTGTTTTTACAATAACTAAGGCGTAACATGGTAATTACATTTGACTGCTGGCAACGGTGAAACAATTAAATGATAGATATCCAGTCGCTGAACCAGGGTGGACACAGCCGCAGCATCACCAGGTGGCTAAAAATGTATGGGTTATGTCCTTAAAATGAACTTTAGCCATCCTTTCCACGTTGAATGAGAGAAAATGAGAATACACAGTGATTTAGTTTCCCGTTAGAGATATAGAAAACATAGGTACATCGTTCTTAAACAATGTTATTGCTGATTTCCTCCCAAAATGGCAAGCTGTATACATTTTGTTCATTTCAAATATTATTTAATTTATATGAATATAACAGAAAACTTTCAGAAGCTTCAGCTCCCTAATATTGCAATGATAATAATATTTAAAAAACTATTCCAGTTTTTAACGATTTTTGTTGAAATTTGCATGTTTTTGCCCAAAAATAATGTGTTAAGCTACCGTTTCAGAAAAACTATCCTGGCTATTTCTTATTTACTAAGATATATCTAAAAGGTGGTAGCATTTAACATTTGCCAGCTGAGTTGGTACCGAAAAGTTGAGTAGCCCATAGTCTATATGTGTATTAGTATAATATTGTACGGTATATGTCACGGTTCATAGATATCTAACAGGTAGAATGATGTTGCATTGTCCAGCCGGTTAGCTCAGTCGGTAGAGCATCGGAACGGTAGTCCGAGGGTCCCGGGTCCGAGCCCCGGTCTGTCTGTACATTTTTCTAGCTGTGTGACATCTGGCGCCCAACGGGAGACCGTCACTGAGTAAACTCCGAGAAACATGCAAAATGATTCTCTGTATCCATGGAAATTCGAGGACGAATTTCAATCTGTAGGGGGAGTATGTCACTGTTCATAGATATCTAACAGGTAGAGTGATGTTGCATTGTCCGGCCGGTTAGCTCAGTCGGTAGAGCATTGGAGCGGTAGTCCGAGGGTCCCGGGTTCGAGCCCCGGTCTGGCTGAACATTTTTCTAGCCCTGTGACATATGCACTTAGAAATATTGTTGTTCTATACATATATACCTGCATAGAACGCGTGTTCTATATGTACTTATGTATGACTGTTGTACTAATGTAGAACTTATGTTCTAGACGTTCTATATGTACTTACGTATGTCTGTTGTACTAATGTAGAACTTCTGTTCTATATGCATCTATGTATGACTGTTACTGTTGTACTAATGTAGAACTTATGTTCTAGAAGTTCTATTTGTACTTATGTATGTCTGTTGTACTAATGTAGAACTTCTGTTCTATTTGTACTTATGTATGACTGTTGTACTAATGTAGAACTTTTGTTCTAGAAGTTCTATATGCACTTATGTATGTCTGTTGTACTAGTGTAGAACTTCTGTTCTGTATGTACTTATGTATGACTGTTGTACTAATGTAGAACTTTTGTTCTAGAAGTTCTATATGTACTTATGTATGTCTGTTGTACTAATGTAGAACTTCTGTTCTAGAAGTTCTATATGTACTTATGTATGTCTGTTGTACTAATGTAGAACTTATGTTCTAGAAGTTCTATTTGTACTTATGTATGTCTGTTGTACTAATGTAGAACTTCTGTTCTAGACGTTCTATATGTACTTATGTATGTCTGTTGTACTAATGTAGAACTTCTGTTCTATTTGTACTTATGTATGACTGTTGTACTAATGTAAAACTTTTGTTCTAGAAGTTCTATATGCACTTATGTATGTCTGTTGTACTAGTGTAGAACTTCTGTTCTGTATGTACTTATGTATGACTGTTGTACTAATGTAGAACTTTTGTTCTAGAAGTTCTATATGTACTTATGTATGTCTGTTGTACTAATGTAGAACTTCTGTTCTAGAAGTTCTATATGCACTTATGTATTTCTGTTGTACTAATGTAGAACTTCTGAGAACGTTTGTGTACTATATATACTTATATAGGCTGGTGTACTTATAAAACGATTGTTATATATGTATTTATATATACTTGTATAAGACTCTTGTACACATATTGAAACAAGTGTTTGGATATTGCCATTGAAGTCCGTTCAAAAACTGAAATACAAATGTAAGTAATAAGAAACAATTATTATTATACATATCCATTGCTACGCTATTTAATAACGCAAACAATTATATGATTACCATTAAAACTAACACTGCGATCCGTTAATATACCCTGCCAATTATATGATTAATAATGATTAATTTAAGGCATACGCATATGCGGAACACGTAAGGAACAGGGTGGCATTTTTGGTATATATCCAAAATGTTCATACAGTTATAAGAAGAGTGGGGAGGAGACGCTTGATCGCTACCCGCCGTCAAATAATTGTGCAGAACATTTTGATACGGCGTCCTCATCCCCACCCTGCCCACCCTTAGACAACAAACTATGCATGCGCCATTGATTTTAAATTTACAATCTTTAAACAGATACATTACCGGGGAACGTTTTCTCATTTTCTTTTCCTTTGATTGAGTACGCAAATCAGGAAAAAAGTAAATTAGATTTGAAAAGACAGTTTCTTAATTGAACGCCAAAGCTGGTTGGAAATGTATTAATCAAACTAAATATGTTAAATGAATCGTACAATGTTTTTTATTTATGCGCAAAACAGATACTCAAAGAAAGATAAACGGGCCAAATAGAAGATCATGCCATGTCCAAGATCATATGACTTTAACACAACACTCTCTCACAAACGGATATATAAAGCATTTCGGTATGCATACACGAAGTGATATACACTGCTCAAAAAATGTAGATATTTGGATATTTAATGGCCTGGTTGGAAGAACAACTTAACTAAGCTTATACATTATTTACTGGTTTCTAATCCAAAACAGAACACATTTGTAATGAACTAACATGAACAAGAAACGTGTAAATCAATAATGTAACAAATGCGAAAAACAGGAAATTGTTGGCACACTCACGACATCTCATAAGCATGCTCAATATTTAATTCCGGATCACACACATGTTCACTAGGAATTAAAAACCGCGAGCGCGCAAGCCAATTCAAAACCTCACTACCTTCACGGTTAAGGAAGTTCATAGTCACTCTAGCTGTATGCGGACGTGCATTATCCTGCATTAAAACGAACTGCACCAGCAAATAGCCACACAATGGATCGATAATCTCATCCCGATAACGTACAGACGTATGTATCCCTCTAGCTAGAATGTACATCTCTGTGCGGCCTCGCAAACAAATCCCACCCCAGACCATAACTGACCCATCACCAAATCTGTCAGTTTCAACAAAATTGTCATCAGCGCCTACTCCAGACACGGACACGTCTATCACAGCTCAAGAGGTCTGCAAGGAGTACAGGCTCCCAATCGGGCAGACCAAAGTTAAGGTACTCTTGTGCAAATTCAAGTCTCTGCCTAAGGTGTTCTGGTGTCAAAATTGGGCCAGTGACTGGATATATCGCGCTCCTTGCATCTTCAGTTAGCCTATTACGTATCGTCTGATTAGTTAACTGACGTGCAGTGGCAATTTGGAACTCGATTTGGAGCCGTGTTTGATGATTTCGCAGACCTAAAGGCCGTATGGAGCCGCGGTTGTGCAACGCCCGTGACCTTGTCCGGGACGCCTGGTGAACAGCCATGTCACCTGGTATCGTCCCCACAATGTGGCGACCACGCCCCAGAACATACCGAAGACGTTAACGACATGACGTTGTGAATAGCCCATTTCGAGCATTTGTACGTCTCACACCACAATTAATTTTCCATAGGGTCCCATTGTAATGTTTTTGTTCGTGGCATAGAGATAAAAAAAGATTTTGCAACATGTATATATGCTTAAATTCTTCATTGATCCAATATCTGCATGTTATTAACTTTTAACAAATATTTACTAGATTGAACTTTTTTTAATTTCATGTTTGCGTGACACCTATCAAAATTTAGACAAAAATACAACCCCGCGGAGATTAGACCCATGATGTGTAAAATGAGGCAGAATTAGCTAGAAATCTTATATCAACATGCACTTTTCTGTGATCTCTTCCTAAAATGCTGTAGATTTAGAACCTGGTAAAGATAAATCAATGTATCCTGTAAAATGTAGAAAAGCGAATTTGTTTTTTTTATCTACCTCCTTCATCTGTAGGGCACGAGTATTCAAGGGAGATAATAGTGGTGTGAGTCCTGTACTGCTCTAGCAATATCAACTGGCTCAAGATGTAAGGGATACAACACATTCATTTATAGAGACTTTGGCCTTTTTATAGTGGGTGTGTTTTTACACGCCATTATACTGCCACGAAGACGAGTACAAATTCCCATTTACCCGTGCTGTTCATGTACAGACATTCAATTTACATATACAGTCAAAGTTTTATCTCGATATTTGTACTAATATAGAGTCATTTAAATTAGCGATCTTTTAATTGTTTTGAGCAGTGTATATGTACGAATAATATCATGAAGTAATATAATATCACGGAGTGATATATAGCCACAGGAGATAACTGTAGAAAAAGCTCCAATTTAAGCACCAAGGGAAATCAGAAAACGACACGGATGAATTTTTAGGTCACATGCCACTATTGATTTGGGGCTTCTGATTGGTTGAAAAAAGTACAGGTCTATTAGGGCATATAGTCTGATTGTAAGGTAGATTCTGATTGGATTAAATTACCCTAAATCATAACGTATCCCCATAAAACATCAACGTATTATATTTCCATCATAAAACATGTTGATTTGGATATTTGGACTGAAATTTGAATTTTTACGAATACAATTGTACTGAGGGTATATTTGCAAAAAGTAAAATTTCTTTACTGCCATTCTGAGGGTTCCCACCTTCAGTGAAATATTAGAGGCTGAAAGTATTACATTTTCCCCAATTTGCTGGTCACTTTTGAGTGTCTCTAAGATAGTTCTCTATGTTACAAGGCTTGTCAAACATCCTTTAAACACGGTAAGCGTTAGAGATTGCAGAAACCACGTTCTAGTTATTTGTTATTACAACTCTTGCGAAAATACTCATATGATCCTTTAAATCAGTCAAATGTTGGAATAGTCATACACTGACCAAGGCAGATACGGGACACCCGAAAGAAAATACGCACCCTATAAGAGGCCCCAGTGGGGGTCCATGTTCCCTTGTTCCCTGAAAACATGATACAATGTTCCCTTGTTCCCCAAAAATGTTTTTTCCAATATTCCCTTGTTCCCCAACAATATAACCAATAACATACAATGTTCCCTTGTTCCCTAACAATAAATAGCCATGTTCCCTTGTTCCCCAAAACATCTGGGAGACCCTCCTATAAAGCTAGGAAACGCTCTCAATATCAGTTAGTATGTAATCGGACATGAGTAGATCATTTAGCCAATCAAATGACACTTTTACATTTGGAGTCTCATTGGATACACATACATTAAGATTTGAACACAGTCGGTAACAACCTATGTTGGCAATGCCATTTTGTGGGAACTGCGAATTCTGCATGTGATTGACGATGATCATATTTGGAAAGTATGTTGGCACGGAGGAAGTTGAAAGACTTATCGATGGACGAACATCTAATTAGCAAACGAATCACTTCAAGATGAAAACCAGTGAAATAATTACAACACAACAGACACGTGACATCAACGAGGATCTGTCACGGCAAACAAATTCGTAAATGAAATAAAGTAGAAATTCGGTATTATTTTAATTTGAAAAACACATTTTAAACGCAAACCGTGCGCTTTATGATCATTTAATCCAACTGTTTCTGTTATCTTCCATTTGTTTTTTTTTAAAAATTACAGAAATGGTCGAGTCTTCTCCGATTGTGACCGGGACCCATATATAACGCATCTGATATATCGAATTATGTAACGTGAGAGCAATGCACAGACTGAAAACATACTATAATTAAATAAAGAAAACAAATGACGCACGTTTTGTGTCGGTTTTTCAAATGTTGTTAGCATTAATGCGCAAATAAAACAAAAAAATCGTGTTGTTTTGTTTAAAATGGAGAATTATGCCTGTACAATTGCTTGCTGAGAATAATGTATTTGTGTGTTTGATGAGAGTTTGTTTTTATAGTTTGTTTCTTTTCATAAGTGTGGAAAACTTAGGACTTACAGTGGGGTTTGAACTCGGAAAAGGTGTATGTAAAACGTACGTTCTACCGATATCGCCATGAAAGCTAGCTCTGCCAGGGAAACTGTTGTTATGCTCTTACAAACCTATATATTTACATATACCCACTGCTGGGTCCTATAACATACCTCCATCGTTTATAATTTTGATATTTGAAACCCACACATATCAAACAACCCAGGTTCCTAGATACCTAAGCTAAACAGCCTTCAACAATAAATATCCTGGTCACGGCACCAATGAAATAGGACGAGGATTAGAACTCGTAAAAATTGCATGTGAAGCGGATGCTCCGCCGATATCGCCATAAAAGCTAGCTCTGCATGAACAACTATAGTAACGCTCCTACAAACCTATCTATTTACATATACACCCTGCTGGATCCTACCTACCTCCATTGTTTATATGTTTGATATCTGAAACCTACAAGTATCCCACACTCCAGGTCCCTAGATACCTCAGCTAAACAGCTTCCAACAGTAAATACCCTGGTCACGGCACCAATGAAACAGGGCGAGAAAAAATTAGGACACTCAGCGGGGTTGAACTCAAAACAATTTCATGTGAAACGGGCACTCTACCGATATCGCTAGCTTCGCAGGGGAGACCGTAGTAACGCTCTTATCAACCTATCTTTTACATATACCCCTTGCTGGGTTCTATAACATTCCCATTCTTTATATTTTTGATATCTGTAACCCACAAATATCACACAACCCAGGTCCCGAGATAGATACCTCAGACAAACAGCCTCCAACAGTAAATATTCTGGTCACGGTTCCAGTGAAGTACGGAGAGGACAAATTAAGACACACAGTGGGGTTTGAACCTGGAAAAATTGCACGTGAAGCGGACGCTCTACCGATATCGCCATAAAAGCTAACTTTGAGGGGACACTGTAGTAACGCTCTTATGAACCTATTTATTTACATATACCCTCTGCTGGGTCATATTACACTACCATACCATTTGTTCTCCATGTTAGGGTAATATAACACATACCATCAGAAAAGTAGCCGAACCATGCGATACTATTATATTTTATCCACCTATATAATTCTATTTCAATAATAGTCTTAATCATCTTCGACGCTTGACTGTAAATACAAACATATTGACCCTTTGTGCAAAAAGCAAATTGAAAACGGAAACCCATGTCAGTAATTATTACTTTTTTATTATAGTATTTTTGACCATCCACATTTAGTTCGTCGATATATGGATGAAGATTTCCACTTTATTTATTAATTTAGTGTCTTTCTGCCGTTCTGTATATATAGCAGGTGCGTCTGTATCAGCCAACCAGAAACGATACCAGACTCTCGGTAAAATGGCTGCCGCGTCGGAAGTTTTTTTAGAAAAACAGATCTAGATCTAGATCTAGTATATTCCAATAAAAAACGAACAAGTCTACCAACTGAGTTCGTTATATATCGTAATTGGATTCTTCGAACGGCTTCAAACCGGAAGTTTCCTGAAAATGAATCATGTTTGCGTATTGGACTGGACAGTCCCGAACACCAATATTCGTATTTAGTATTAAACGCTTAATCGTATTGTTTCGGATTAAACTGAGAAATGTCTGAGGTTCATCGGATGATCTGGAACATATGTATTTTGGTAAACATAATATTTATAAGACATTTATGTGAATAATAAACATGTTAACTGTCCAATATTGATTGTTTTATAGTGAACTCATGTATTTGACTCAGCACCTACAGCATCTCGTCCAGCATAGTTTCTGTTCACCACAACATTTACTCGTACAATATAATTTCATAATGGACAGTAACCAGTAAATAACTTATACCATCTATCGTGTTAATGTTACTCACCCTAGTCAAAACTGTTTTGAAATGTCAGTAAATTACGAAAGCTCATGCCCATTTATTTTCATGGTACAACTTACAACTCGTTTTAGCTGGTGCATATCTACTTTACTGTCGTTTTTGTCATTTTATAAAATACAGTTTACAACAAAATCTGCGAATAACATGACTAAGGAAAAGTAACAAAAGACATACAGAACAGAGAACAAGATATTCAGCTGTCGCAAAAAATGCAAAGCATGCAAAGCAGCATTTACAATTCCAATGTAACGCTTCTGTTTTGAATACTTAAACATACTTCAAGACACCTAGACACAGACACAAGAGATTCGCAACAAAACCAAACAACTTGAAAACTATATTAAGAAAGTTAATGTTGTTGTTTACTTGGTTTGATTGATTGTGTTTAGAAGTTTGTGTAGAAATTAGTAAAAAAAGGTATTGCTTCTAAAGTTATATCCGGTCTAAATATTGTTTTAATACACAAGTGGCTTTCTTACAGTTTCCTGGTATGTATGCATGTTGACATGTTGCTGTGTTAAATTACTTTGTTTGATGAACATGTTCTTAAACAGTGTGGGTGAAAGGATGGCATACAAAAGAGGCCAATTTTAATATTGCGAAAAACATCATTTGACAGCAGAACATTTAAAGCATTCAACTCTAGGATTCGGCATACACAGACAAAAGCAAATACGGGTCGCTGGATCCCATAAAGCAAAAGCAAAAAAATGAATGATTGGTGATAAATGGTATGTAGCGGACATGAGTATATGCCAGCAGTAGCAACTGAGTGCTAGTAATGAGTGCTAGTAAGGAGACGATGAGGATCACTTTAAAGTTGTATGTGTTATATTAACAGACAATGTTGAATATTAACTTACATTGATTGATAACATGTTTTTTTTACTAATGGCATCTTATTTCTACCTGAAAATGTTTTTTTTTAAAATATCGCAAAATGTCCGTACTGTAGACAAATTGAATGACATTTACAATGTTAGGCTTACATTTTCGTATAATATTTTGTGCCACAAAAGTGATCATTCTATTTTATTGTTTTGTATTTAAAAATAGACGTCAATGTGTTTTGCAAAAGCTCTAAATCTTCAGAAAAGTACCGGTATGTACAATCTACTTCAGATTTTGAAAGTCAAATGAGTGTACGAGATCTTATAAAATAAATTTAGTCTAGTAGAAGTTTGAGAATATCTCCCACCTCCGGTATATTTTGCATTATCAATATTTTTACTTTTAAAGTCACGTGCTTTACACCTTTATTTAACAAAAAGCTAGTACAAATTATGCAAATATGTTGCAATTAATATCATACTAACATGTTTTAAAAACTTCGCTTTTCAAATGGTCTAGTCCGCAAGATCTATGTTTTGCGTTTATAAATTCCGTGTCACTATATTTAAGTCTAACGCATGAACCCGAACTACCATCTGTAGTAGTATTAGATATAGTTGCTGTCGTTGTTGTGACAATCTTTTGCCTCCGTATATGTTTGTTAAGTGATAAATGGTCCTAAATAGCTAGATTATTGGAGTATTCGGTTTGTAATTTATATATCTTTTTGAGAAATTTCCAAAATGTTCTTGTCTGTTTAGCTAAGTTATGTAATCGTCTACCTTCTATTACTTTAAACTTTCGTCTAGCTTACCGTTCAGAGATACAGTATTAAACCTCCTTTAAATAGAGCACGGGAATTGTATTTACACGCTATGGCATGTTACTTGCAATTACTATAATCTATAACTACATCTATTTATCCAAATCAAAGAGATGTAAGGACTGTAATGTTCTACTAGTAATAAATACTGAAAAGGGAATCCATTGAAGCAACAAACACAAACAAGAAATAAAGGAGCAGACTCGGTTTTTTCAGTCTGTTCATGAGAGGTAATGTATAGTGCAACACCTCTCATGCCTTTTAGCACCGGCTTAAGCGATATTCTACTTTAAAAGCCACACATATGGGGGTTGATGATCCGAACGGATCAGTAAGTAATAACACTACTGATTTGTAGTCGGGGCAAGGTAAGGTTACCAATTGTAAATAATTCACGTAGGTTACTGTATTTTAAATATCAATTTAAAATTTAAAAATATCATTTAAAATCTGGAGTCAGTTGGTAATATATATATATATATACATTTACATTATACATACATATATCAGATAGTCAAGTGCAATTTTAACCTATATATTGATACACTGACCTTTTGTTGAATTGTTATTCTATCATTATAACTGTCTTTATATTAAATATAATATATTCCTATATGTTCAGTGATGCTAAATTATATATGCTATTTCTCGGAAAGAATCAGGGAGACCCGAGTTCAACTGATATCATGATGTTTATTTATACCTTTGTACTAAATGGCAATTCCGACTCAGAGGAAATATGGTGTTTCCAAATGCTGATTTTGTAACTATTCGTTTTATCCTTTTTATAAACAAATAAATATAAACGTATCGGAAAACCTATGCCATCTCGTTGCAAGATAATTAACTGCGTTATTCTTTAATATTCTTATGTTCAAAGATCGCTTTGCTATTATTTTGTCAATACTGTCTTTACAAAGCATTTATTATTATTAATATACCCTTTATTTCCACTATATTATTATATTATTATTGCTATTATGTTTTTATTTTTATTTTTTTTTCTTCTATTTTTCACCTATACTATCTAAGAACAAGTTCGAAATGTTACACATCATGTCATTTTCTTGTAGCTATTGAATTTTGTTATTGCATAAAGTTACAATAACAACACAAATGCATGACTTTCATTTACAGTGTAACCATAATTTACACTTCAGTTGTTAAAGGTACCTTTTAAAAGAAACACTTCTACTTCTCTACATTACCATCTTTATATTTAATTCTACTGACCTGTTCAGACGGACGATATGAGCACAGATGATTGATAAAATCTCGTAATAAAACGTGCACTTAGCTGACAAATCAGCTAACACAACTTGTTGATAATTCCACACAGTTTAGTATGAATGTTAGCTACAAAGAGAGTATTGTAGAGACATGCTCTGCCACCCACATGACGATTGCGCTCCAGCAATAGAATATCCCGCTGTCAGAACTTATCAAGATGCAAGTAACAAATAGCAAAATACATCCAGAAGCTGAAAGCACCTCGGCTGCTAAAATCCGATACACTCAATTGTGACGATGGCAATGCGACATTGTATATCTCACAATTGGATATCGACCAAGGCATATCATTGCTTTATTATATCTGGACAGAATAAAATGGCGAGATAGGGTCCGAGATATGTATTGATAAGAAAGTAATTAAGACATGAAGAAATTTATTGGCCACATAAATGGGAAATGTTATCAGTTTATGCGTATCGTATATTAAATTGATAGGGTATAATAACATATAATTGGTATCCTAAAGAACTTCAGCTTAATAAAGAAAATATATCTGATAATAACGCTTCTTTTCTTGATTGAGATCTCCCGATTGAAAATGGTAAAATAATTAGCAAAATCTATGACAAGAGAGATGATTTAAATTTTGACATTGTTAATTATCCCCACTTGGATGGGGATGTTCCCCGAGCAACTTCTTATGGGGTGTATCTGTCTCAACTTATTCGTTTTTCTAGAGCTTGTACTCGAGTTGAGGACTTTAATATTCGTAATCTTTGTATAACCAAAAAGTTACTCAATCAGGGTTTCTGTTACCATAAACTTCGTAAAACCTTTGCAAAATGTTATTATCGTAACCCTGATCTTCTTTCTAAATATAAATGTAATGTAAGGACTCTTCTGCGATAAGGACTATCACAACCTGACTTCTATGGTGATGTGACTTATAAACTTCGTAAGATTCTTGGTCATCATCACTTTCATACTATCTTTGTTAAACTTGTTAAAAAGTTTATCAAAAGAGGTTATGACCCTATCATTTTGCAACGTACTGCATGCTTGGTGGTGGACCCTCTTACAGTTCGCCACTATGCTTTCCTCTTTAATTGTACGATGACCGGACAGGCTGTGGACCCTATGATGACGCCTACCTAAAGCCCATTGGGACGGTGGCGTTTGATGTTTGTCCATGATCTTTCTTGTCGTGCCCTTAATGGTTTATTCTCTTACTGCTCTGGCTTCTGCCAAGTCACTGAGTACCTTCATAGTGGCTTTCTAGGCTATTGTTTTTTTGTATTATATTTACACGAGCATATTTGTGTTTTACTTATATTGCCTATTGATGCTGCCTTGTTGGTTAAAGATTAGATCATGGCGGGGATTTCTTTATTTACACCTGTCCTGTTTTAATGGGATGACGGTAGGGTATGTGTGAGGTTTGGTGCACCCTAGAACCGGTTTAAACCCCCAGTGGCCTACTTTGCTACTGACCGTTCCAAGGCGGTAGCCCTATTGTCAACCCTATTGTGTTTGTGATGTCGTTTACTTTTATTATTACTTTTGCCTTCTTGTTTGTCTGTTTCCATGTTTGTTTCTGTGTTTTGTAGTTGACTGTTACTTTCCCTGTCCGATCTTTTTATATTTCTTAACCCCATTCGTTGCACGCTTAAACACATAATACACCCACAGACTAAACAAACAATAAAGGATATTATAATATGATGAACAGATTAATATTAAAATATATATGTTTAAATTATGCTGGGATAAAAATATGTATAAGAAAGTATGAAAAGAGAAATTTAGAAATCGTCGAACACGATAAATACAAAAAATATTGTAGTCTCTGTTTGATTGGGACTGTTCCTGAGCGGTAGTGAAAATTTAGATTATACATACTTTTATGCACTTCTCTTGTCAACAATTAAAAGGGAAAACACCCAGCTTGTTAAGAGGATATAGCCTGGGGGTTAAATCCCCAGCGGTCATTTAACCGCTGACCGTTCCAATGCGGTACCCCTATCGTCAGCCCGTCTGGCTTGATCTGACGCTTTGTCAAGTAAGGGGTCGGAGAACACATTGCGTTTTCGGAGTTGCCCTTTACCATGTTTACTTTTATATATTCAGCATTTGTCTCGGTGTCAAGAGCTAAAATCACGTGCAACATGAACACTAAAGATAAACGTTTATGACGTCCAAAACAAAATCCAAAGGACTACGTCGAAAAAATGTTATTTTGTCTTCCAGTTCTGTCCTTAATGGCTTATTTTGTCAGCGCGTGATCGTACAATCAAAATACTGTAATAAATAAATTCCCCTGAATTGAAATAAATTTCACACTGGCACTGATGACTTCATACATATAGCAGAAAGCAAAAAGTACAGAAACGAACACAATACTATCAATAATAAATGCTTACATTATAAAGACCTATTCAATGAATGATTGGTACTTTTTATGAATTTAAACAAACGTCCTGTGTTTAGTTTATAAAACATTAGGTCTTATTACATAGCCTATGAAATAATGATACTCTTCCGTACGTGTGAAAGTTTAAGATAAAAACAGAAAAAAAACTTAAAACAATAAACAATAACTTCAAATAGTTTGTACGAAGGTTGATCAAGATTTAAGGACAGCGCAAACACTGTGTTTTTAATACGTAACCTATAGTAATATAAAATATATCAACGTAAATTTTCAGACTTTCATTAATTAAATAATGTTAATTGATATGATGATACAAATACAATTTGGCAACGAACTCATTAAGAACAAAACACTCAATTGATTGTGAAACGAAAGGTGAAATTTTGATAATTTAACTAATGGACGTTAATGGCATTTTTGGCAATTGTTTGTCTTTATACATTAAATTGCTTCATCAATTCATTCTTTCTAAACCACGATGACATAACAAATAAAATAAAATAGACCCGCTGTTACACACTTGCTTTAAAAAAAGCAGGAGAAAAATGGTCCTACATTAAACACAGCACCCAATATATCAGCATTGTACGTCTTCACTGTACCAACAAATAAATCATAATGATATGAAGTTAAATAGGAAATAAAAAAACAACAGTAAAGAGTGGTGAATACAGGGTTACATTCTTGGAACGGTTAGAAGGCAGTTAGCTTTAATCGATTTATTTGGCGTATACAACCTCGCTATTTTCCTATATTTAATCCAAAGTTAACAAAATTGTAAAACAACAACAAAAACAAAACAACAACAACAACAACACCCTACCTAAACATCAACAAAAAAGACTCACACATACACGCACACACACGCACACACACATACACACCCTCTAACATTCAGCGAAATTAGCAAACGATACTATTTAATGTTGTTGTAAAAACATATAAAAAAAGACAATTAGAAACACCTCAGAATGTATCCAGAAATATACTGAACAACGACAGTTTAGTTTTGTTTACAGTGCATATCCGACAAAACATATTTACAACTTCATGACTTATAATATACTGAAAAAATATAGTTTAGCAAGCCCTTATGTACTCTAGCTTAAATAAACGTAATGTTATTTTATATTGTGAAGTACTTTAAATCATTGGCATTACTTAGGTTGATCTTCTTTTTATCTTAGACAGTAACATTTTATACCCATAGGCCTACATGTTTTGTGTAGGAACGTTGGCGAATTTTTAAAAGTGCACAAAGGTGTAAAAAATAAAATATGTTTAAACCAAAGTTGGGCAACTTACGTCGATTCGACCAGAATATAAAGGCTAACGTCAGGACTGGTCGGCTCGGTATCAGTATAATATGACTAGGTGGACTATCAGGTCACGTATCTACGTCATGATATTCCTGTGTGTCAGCACTATACAGTGAATCATCATTACGTTCTCCGAGTATTAACTTTCATACCCCATCCAACACCTTCTCCAAGAAGCGAAAACGGGGTTGGATGGGGTATGAAATAAAACCTTAATTGCTTACATATTATAAATCTAAAACATTTAATAGGTAATTTTAAACAGGTTATCGTATTTTTTCAGTAAAAAAGGTTTTTAAACGTTTTTTATTGTCGAAATATCCGTTATAAAATCCTGCTAATATAAGCTTTCCCATCGCTTAAGGCTTGACGACGTAATGTTGAGCACTCATCGCTACAAGTAGACACCGTCATGCTTAAACTAAACGATGTTAAAAGCGACTTCAAGCTCCACACATATCTACATATATTCATTAAATACATTTGAAATATATTTTAAGCTTAAAATAAGTATACTACTCAAAATTTGCTAAGGATCACTTTTATTCTTCCATATAATTTTATTAGAAATTAATATTCACAATAACGATATTAATTTCATTGATACTTCCACAATTCGAATCAAGTCATGAGATCACATGACCATACCTGCCCTAAATAATTTCATGTAAAACAGAAATAATGCTTTTTATTTCAGCAAGAAATTTAGACAGCAAAAAGGTGATCCTTAGCACATTTTTAGTACTATATTTCAGAATAATTGCCTAGTAGGAATAATCTCGTCCTGAAATCTCTAAAGATGACAAGCAGACATGTAATACACTTATCACAATCTAGCTACTGTATACTGACTACGGTCTTCATTCGTAATAATTTGCGGTGTCGCATTTAAGTGAACATGTGCAACTTGTTGTGTAATCAATATAGTATATGCATATTAGCACGGTTAGTAGGTTACCATCCTGGAACTGCCAGTTGCAAAAGACCAGTGTGGAGCTTACACCTGGATGTATTTTCGTTTGGTACGGCTCTTTTCGTTTGGTACGGCTCTGTTCAAGAAAAGAGTAATAACGACCTTAACGTAATCAATAAAAAATAAAAACTAGGAAATTTAATGCATATTCCCATGTGTGGCTTTGCTTCGTGTATACATAAGGCAAAGTTACAACAGAACATCTGCATCAGAATTTCGTATATTTTATGACAAATAACCTTACCAGAATTCAAAACAATTTGACAATGATATTGTTTAGCATAACACTACCATGAATTATGGAATGTATTTATAAGCATCAGTCTAATGTGAATGTCTAATGGAATGATCGGCTATACAGAAATTACTCTGCTATCTATAATCACATTTGCTTTACTAACTATTTAGTCAGTAACGTTCTTTGAATTGAATCCGCTATTATAAACTGTTATAACAGTAATTAGATATAGATTTAGATAATGTAATGGAAGACGGCCCTGCCATTATGCCAGAAATAAGCATTTAGTCCTATATTAGCCAAAACCCAAACTGTTTGAAATACTAGTACATATTGCAAATTATACATATTTCGGGCACTTTGAAACCGTCTCGGAAGGTCAATACTATGCCACATGCAATAATGGCTAAACACAAATATTTTACAACGAAATAATAATAGATTTATCATGAAACTCAAAATATCTGTAAGATAAATACAGGTGGAATATAACATATCCCGCATAGGCTTAAATCTGATGCAAGGCTTCCATTATCTTTTTCCATGGGAGCTCTATGCGGTTTGTAGCTCTATGCGATCTTTTAGAGCTATCGTCTCCGTTAAGTTGCTTGTGTGGATATATCCTCTCAGTCTGATATTGTTATATCCTCTCAGTCTGATATTGTTATATCCTCTCAGTCTGATATTGTTATATCCTCTCAGTCTGATATTGTTATATCCTCTCAGTCTGATATTGTTATATCCTCTCAGTCTGATATTGTTATATCCTCTCAGTCTGATATTGTTATATCCTCTCAGTCTGATATTGTTGTTTGTGTGGAGTTGTTGTATATGTTGGTTGTGTTGCTTTCTTTGGGATATCGTCTCTGTCGGTGAAATTGCTTGCTTGCTTGGAAATTTTGCCTCTGTCGATCGTTTTTCTTGGGTTAAATTGCTTATATGGAGATGTCGTTTCCGTTGTTAGAATTACTTGCATTGATATATCGTCTCTTTTGTTAGTGTTGCTTTGTGCAAATATCGTGTGAATTGGTTATGTTGATTGTGCGGAGATGATATCGGTTCTTTTGTTAGTTTTGTCTGTGTGATATCATCTCTATCGGTATTACGCTTGTGTGGATATATCTTCTCTATTGGTTATGTTGCTTGTGTGGAGATGATATCGGTTCTGTTGTTAGTAGTGCTAGTGTGGAGATATTGCTTATGTTGGTTATTTTGCTTTTATGGAGATTATAAGAATTCATCATGAGTATCCATGTGAGATAGGGAAATCTCACCCGAGAGTCAGAACTGTAATCAGAGACGAGGATCAGCCGAGTTCCTGGATGGATTATTTTTCTCCCATTATGCGCTGAGTAAAAGGCATAAAGCAGTAAGAAACTTCAGTAACTGAATTCGATTAACCCTAGAATAAGGCGACGTCAACGTGACTTCATGACGTCTCAGGTAAGATTATAAGAATCCATTATGAGTATCCATGTGAGAGAAATCTCACCCGAGGGTCAGAATTGTAACCAGGGACGAGGCTCTGCCGAGTCCCTGGTTGCAATTCTGATCCCGAGGGTGAGATTTCCCTATCTCACATGGATCACTCATGATGGATTATTTTTCTCCCATTATGTGTTTATTAACGGCATAAAATCAATGACGTTGCTGATTTAACGCCAGAATAAGGCGACGTCGACGTAACGTCATGACGTCATAAGTCACATGTCATGTAAGATAGAGTTATCTCATATGAGGAAAATGCCTATCTCACATGAGCAGAAATGGGAGAATATAAGAATCTGCCGAGGTTCCGATTGAAACACTTACACCGAGGGTTGGAATTCCCTATATGAACCGATTACCCATGATAGATTATTTTTCTTGTATATCAGAGACATGTTGTGCGTTGACGCCGCCAGCTACTAACGTTTTGCATGTTTTCCTTCATACCGGATGTTGGCGCGCGTGAATTTGGTGACAACGGTGTTGTTGAATATTTATATATAATTATACATGCTCCTTTAGATTATATAATATTGTTATATCATGTAATAGAAAATGAAATAGTAGTAGTACAAAAAACATATTATTGGTTAGTGTACTATCATTGATGTTTGGATTCTGTTGGTTGTGTTACTCGGGTGAAAGTAACCTCCCTGTTAGTAGAGTTGTTTGTGTGAATACAGTGTCTGTTGGAAGTGGTGTTTGTGCGGAGATATAATATCTGTTGTTAGAGTTGTTTGTGTGAAGATATTGTCTCTGTCGGTAGTGTTTTGGTGCGGAGATGACATCTCGGTTAGTAGATTGTTTGTGTGAATCCGTTAGTAGTGTTGCTTGTGTGGAATAGTATCTCTGTAAGTAGAGTTGTTAGTGTGAAGATGTTGTCCCTGTTGTTAGTGTTGCTTGTGTGAAAATAGTATGTCTGTTAGTAGAGTTGTTAGTGTGAAGATGTTGTCCCTGTTGTTAGTGTTGCTTGTGTGAAAATACTATGTCTGTTAGTAGTTGTTAGTGTGAAGATGTTGTACCTGTTGTTAGTGTTGCTTGTGTGAAAATAGTATGTCTGTTAGTAGTTGTTAGTGTGAAGATGTTGTACCTGTTGTTAGTGTTGCTTGTGTGAAAATAGTATGTCTGTTAGTAGTTGTTAGTGTGAAGATGTTGTACCTGTTGTTAGTGTTGCTTGTGTGAAAATATTATGTCTGTTAGTAGTTGTTAGTGTGAAGATGTTGTACCTGTTGTTAGTGTTGCTTGTGTGAAAATAGTATGTCTGTTAGTAGTTGTTAGTGTGAAGATGTTGTACCTGTTGTTAGTGTTGCTTGTGTGAAAATAGTATGTATGTTAGTAGAGTTGTTAGTGTGAAGATGTTGTACCTGTTGTTAGTGTTGCTTGAGTAAAAAATAGTATGTCTGTTAGTAGAGTTGTTAGTGTGAAGATGTTGTACCTGTTGTTAGTGTTGCTTGTGTGAAAATATTATGTCTGTTAGTAGAGTTGTTTGTGTGAAGATATCGTCTCTGTTGATAGTGTTGCTTGTGCGGAGATATCCTCTCTGTTAGGTTATGGCGCTGTGTGCAAATATCGTCTCTGTTGGTAGTGTTGATTGCGTGGAGAATCGTATCTGTTGCAAGAAATGCTTGATTGATGACGTTGTCTGTAAGGAGATATCGTCTGTGTTGATAGTGTTGCTTGTGGGGCGATATCGTCTATGTTCATTGTGTTGCTTCGGTTGAGATATCGTCTCTGTCGATGATATTGCTTGCTTGTTTGGAAATATTGTCTATGTTCGTTGTGTTGCTTTGGTTGAGATATCGTACCTGTCGATGATATTGCTTGCTTGTTTGGAAATATTGTCTTGTTCGTTGTGTTGCTTTGGTTGAGATATCGTCTCAGTCGATGATATTGCTTGCTTGTTTGGAAATATTGTCTTGTTCGTTGTGTTGCTCTGGTTGAGATATCGTCTCAGTCGATGATATTGCTTGCTTGTTTGGAAATATTGTCTTGTTCGTTGTGTTGCTCTGGTTGAGATATCGTCTCAGTCGATGATATTGCTTGCTTGTTTGGAAATATTGTCTTGTTCGTTGTGTTGCTCTGGTTGAGATATCGTCTCAGTCGATGATATTGCTTGCTTGTTTGGAAATATTGTCTCAGCTGGTTGTAATGCTTGTGTTCTACAATTGTTTCTTTGGTAGAATTGCTTGTACGGAGATATCGTTTTCGTTGTAAAAACTGCTTGTGTTTAGACATCGTATCTGTTGGAAGTGTTTCCATGTGAAAATCGTCTCTGTTTGTACTCGTAGTGTTGATTGTGTGGCAATATCATCTCTATTGTTAGTATTGCTTCGGTGGAGATATTGTCTTTGTTGGAAGTATTGCTGTGTGGAGATATCGTCCCTGTTGGTGGTATTGTATCTATAGGGATATAGCATAATGTCGGTAGTGTTGCAAGGAAGACACATCCTGTCAATATGTGTGCATTTCAATTAATCTGTAACTGCAATGTCAGATCCAGTAACAATCCGTTGACATCAGAAATGTAAATGTATCATCAGTGTAATATATTATAGACGCTTGATATCATTTTTGATTTAGGGATATACATTATATTGTCTAGTGTGTTTAAAATATGTTAATATTTGATCGTTGTTGAGTTCAATTTATTCGTTCTCTTACAACATTACATCTTTGTTTGTTAAGCCGATCAACGCATTCAACAGACATAAACTTAAAACTCTTTCAGTTCAGTAAAACATTCTCGTTTGGCAAATATTCATTTGCTACCCCGTTAAATGATTCAGCAGTGGGTAATACATTATTTTTATGTATGTTTGAAGCAGATAAATGATCCTGACACTGCCAGAGCAGTTTATTCGTCTGCCAAGCTTCGTCGTCTAAAGCATTTTAAAGAACTATGCTTTTAAAGCGAAAACAAAAAAAAGTGCCATACCTTGTATTGCTGGAAATCCATGCCAAGAGATGCGTATTGTTTTCATTCGAAATTACATAAATACTTTTAACATGCCTGTCGTCTACGAAATTCTAATTCAACATTTCAGTTTATTGTATACTTATTATGTGCAGTATTTATTCAATATTCTGCGCTATTGCATAATTTAATATTGCACCCGCAGCCGCGAAATAAACGCGTACTATATTTTTGTCTGCAAGACTTTGGCATTGCTAAATTTGACGGCTATTTAATATAAATATGACCAAAGATCAGCCGAGATCTGCATTGTTAACAATATGTATCAGCATGATTAAGTTGTTCCAACACTACAAACTTAGATATGCATCCAAAAAAGTAAGTTCGTTCATAGACGTTCTTCCCGTTGGAAATTTCTGTGAGTGTTTGTGTGGACTGTGGTCCTTGAATGCTATATTTCCTGTTCGACCTTTTCGGTATATATCTTATTAAAAAATTATTTTAGTATGCCTTATCTTATGTAGACGACAAGACGCCACGCGAAAAGACGACAAAAAAGCGCCAAGACGACAAAACGACGGATTTCACGCGCCAAGACGACATTTTAAAGGCGCCCGCCAGAACGACAAAACGAAAAGACGACAAAATGCTGTATTTGTCGTCTTGTCGTCTTTTCGCCTTCCGGTAGACATGCGCAATGTAATTATTTAGAGCCAAAGAGCCCGAGCAAAGTTGTGTAATTCTACATGCAAATCATATTTTAAAAAAGCTATTTAGCTACCTCTGCAAATGATATTGGCCCAACTATTTTCCACAGCTGCTTTGATGTTGGCCCAACTTAACATTATTGCCACAAATCATTTGCCCAACAATAAACCAACATGCTGGGCCAACGTGGAAAAGATGAGCAGCATCAAATGGGCCCAACATAAAAGACCAACATCGGGCCAACAGTGTTATTGGCCCAACTATTTTCCATCGTCATATCACAGTTGGCTTGATGTTGGCCAAATTGTTTATTAGTATCACAAGGCATTGGTCCAACAATAAACCAACATGTAGGGCCAACATGTAGGGCCAACGTGGAAACGATGAGCAGAATCAAATAGGCCCAACGTAAACGACCAATGCAGGGGCAACGAAAGTGATGATATTGGTTTTATGTTGACCCAACGTATGCATGCTATCTGGGGCTACGTACGGAATTCGTTTAGTTAGTAAAGCACACTTCCTATGTTTTACAGATGCTCATACTACCCGAGAAATAACATATGTTTTAACACCATACCGTTCACGTGTAGCTTTTCTTTCAATAAAAAAGTTGCTTCACTTCATGTAATGCGTTGCTTTAGAAGTTTTCTTTTGGGAGTTTTAATGCTTTGGCTCCTCAGTGGTGCCACTGAGTTCCGTCGGTGTGTTCTTGGGCAAGACACTTTCCCTTAGGGGGCACTCCTCAGTTTCGCATGAATGTCCATGGTGTAAATCAGAAAGAAAGCAACTAAGCATCTTTTAGGTCCATGGATGGTATTTATAATAATTATGAAGCACATGTTTGATGTTTTTTTCAGTTTTGAGTACTTCTAAGTTTATTTTGGTGTATTGGAATATGCATTCTTTGGGTTTTTTGGAAGCTATAAATAGACAAATGTGAACCAATCAAAAACTTCCTAAAAGTAGGTAAAATGGCTGATTTTCACGCACGGGGAGATCAGCATGGAATAACTTTTTAAAACGCCGGACTAGGTACGTAACATTTAGCATTTCCTGATATGCAAGAGCATTATGAGTGCAGGATATTCGTAGGATTTTTTTTATTTTTATTTATTGACATTTGAAATATTGCTAAATTGCTTTTTTAGCATGTTTTGAAGGGGTGGGGGTAATCTTAAAGAAATGGGACTAAAATTGTACAGAAAATGCTTTTTGATACTTCTTATTTTGGTATGGAAACATGGGTAATTTATTGTCTTCTAAGAAATGTATGACACAATGATGATGTGATTTATTTTTGCTCAAGGATTCAGGCTAAGGGCTTGTCATGGGTTTGATGATTGAGAAATGTACATTAAACTGATGGAGTGCCCCCTAAGCCCCGTCCGTCGATGGGGACGTAAACCGGGCTGTCCCGTGTATCGGTCTATCCTCCGAGCACGTTAAAGAACCATAGGAATCTATTCGATAATAAGAGTAGGGCAGGTTCCCAGATTCTATGTATCCTTCTCCTCGCTCTGGGGCGGCTCTAAAATAACCTATACTGTGTTGATGAGCCGTTAAACAACATTCAATTCAATTCTAATTAATTACAGTACGCATGCTACCGGAAGGCGAAAAGACGACAAGACGACAAATACAGCATTTTGTCGTCTTTTCGTTTTGTCGTTCTGGCGTCTTCCAAGACGACAAAACGACATGGCAGAAATCAACCACATACCATATGGTACAAGACAGTCACTGTAAAGAGTTAGCATGCAACGACATGAGCCAAATTAACAGGTTCTGACTATTTGTTCCGGGGCGCTTGTTTCAGCCAAAGAGTTTACGTACATCTATTATATATCATTAAAACGGGTATTTTTTGTGGTAAATAAAAATTGTTGAACATCGGTTGAGAAATAAATAGTTTACAACCCAAATTACCTTGTACCCAGTTTGGGGAAAATATGTGGACTATTAACTTGCACAAACAACTTAGTGGGGGAAGCAATTGAACAATTTAGGATCCATAGGTAACATGATCTGTTCTCTGCTTAACATTTTTATTTGCTGCTATAATTTCGTTCCAAACGTTAGTTAAAGCCTTTTTCTATATATGTTATGCGCAAAATGAGAATATGGACAATTCCGGAATTGCTCTGCGCAAAGTAAGACTTTAAAATGCGCGGTTCAATTTCTGAATAGTCCGTGCGGCAAAGTAAGACTTTTAAAATGCGCGGTTCAATTTCGGACAATAGTCCGTGCGCAAAGCAGGAATTGGGACAAAAGTAAGAATAGTTTCATTATCGTCTGTGCGCAAAGTAGGAATTGGAACAAAGAAAGAACAGTTTCGTTATCGTCAGTGCGCCAAGTAGGAATTGGGACAAAGTAAGAACAGTTTCGTTGTCGTCAGTGCGCAAAGTAGGAATTGGGACAAAGTAAGAATAGTTTCGTTGATCGTCCAGTGCGCCAAGTAGGGAATTGGACAAAGTAAGAATAGTTTCGTTATCGTCAGTGCGCCAAGTAGGAATTGGGACAAGTAAGAACAGTTTCGTTATCGTCAGTGCGAGTCAAGTAGGAATTGGACAAGTAAGAACAGTTTCGTTATCGTCAGTGCGCCAAGTAGGAATTGGGACAAAGTAAGAACAGTTTCGATATCGTCAGTGCGCCAAGTAGGAATTGGGACAAAGTAAGAACAGTTTCGATTATCGTTCAGTGCGCCAGTAGGAATTGGGGACAAAGTAAGAATAGTTTCGTTATCGTCAGTGCGCCTAGTTGGAATTGGGGACAAAGTAAGAATAGTTTCGTTGTCGTCAGTGCGCAAAGTAGGAATTGGACAAAGTAAGAATAGTTTCGTTAATCCTATTTGCGAGTATTCAACTTGATTTTATGTTCCTTCATTCAAATAGTGAACAAATCAGCAGTATATTAGTATAAGAAACTCTAAAGTAAATTAGCTATTTAATCCAGAATATGATGCATACGTCAAAGCTAAAGAAGATACAATAATTTTATTTTGAATCATGCGTACGTATAGTTAAAATAACTAACATACTGTTATGTAGTTTGCTACATGCCTTTGACAATAGAGCATACACATACTTGAATGTGAATCCTTTAGGAGATATTTCCCGTATCTCAAAGACATTGGTTATTAAACTCGATACTCATGATGGATTCTTATAATAGTTATGGTAAAGATAAAGGCACGCGCGCAACAACATGTTAACATGCAGGACAACATGGAAAACGTTAGTAGTCAGCAACGTCAACGTACGACATGTATTCATGACTCTTAGTTTCAAGAGAAAGAAAGAACAAGAGCTGTCGGAGAACAGCGCAGCTCGACTATTCGATTTTTCGGGTGCAACATAGCTGAGTTTCGAGTGGGGGGTGGTGGAGAGGCAGGGAGTGGAGTGGAGGGAGCAACCTATATGTGTAAGAAGCTATGTGTAAGAATTTACCAAAACAACACAGATATATGTAAAAAACAATAAACATTAAATAAAAATATTCCAGTTTCGAGCGTTGGGGTTGGGAGGGGGTGGTGACGGGTGCAACACAGCTATGTGTAAGAATTGACTAAAACAACACAGAAATATGTAAAAAAAAAGAAGAAAAAAAGTAACGAGTGTGTGTGTTAGTGTGTTTGTGAGGGGGGGGGGTGGGGGTGGAGAAGCAGGTGGTGGGGGTAGGAGGGAGCAACATATGGGGGGGGGGGGGGGGTGGCGGGTGAGGGGAGGCTGGTTAACATTTGTTTTCGAGTGTGTGTGTGTGGTGGGGTTGGGGGGGGGGGGGCGGGTGGAGAGGCAGGGGGTGGTGGGGGGAGGGAGCAACATATATGTGTAAGAAGCTATGTGTAAGATTTGACCAAAACAACACAGAAATATGTAAAAATTAAATAAAAATATTCCAGTTTCGAGTGTGTGGTGGGGGGTTGGTGGTGGGGGGGGGGGCGGTAGAGGGGAGGCTGGTGGGGAGGGGGCAACATGTGTAAGAATTGACAAAAGCAACATAGAAATATGTTAAAAAAATATATATAGAGTTTCAAGTGGGGGGAGGGAGGTGAGAGGCGGGGGGAGGGGATGGGGTGTTTGGGGCAACATATATGTGTAAGAATTGACTAAAACAACACAGAAATATGTAAAAAAAAAAAATAGAGTTTCAAGTGGGGGGGGGGAGGGGGAGAGGAGGGTGGGGGGGAGGAGGGGGCAACATATATGTGTAAGAATTGACTTAAACAACACAGAAATATGTAAAAAAAAGTAAAAAAAAAGTGTGTGGAGTGTGGGGGGGGGGGGGATTGAGGCGGGGTGGGGTGTGGGGGAGGAGGGAGCCCATCCCCTAATATGGGTGAAGTATGAATAAGATGCAAAATGCTATAAGATATCCCAAACCAAAATTATAGATATATACATGCTTACATGCAAACCTAGATCTGCCTTTATTGCACATTCCATGGGCCATCACAATTTGGGTTCCATGGAAGCCCAGAATTTGCAGAAGACAAAATTACTTACCCAACCCTTTACAACATACTATAAGGAAGCCAATTCCAAAATTTAGTTCAGCTAGGACAAGAAATGTAAGAGATATAGACCTGTAAACACAGCTTACACGCAAAATTTGATGTGAAACAAACACATTTTAATTGCTATCATAATTTGGGTTCCATGGGAGCCCAGGGGTTACAGGAAGCAAAATTACTTAAGCAGCCCTTAAGATAATACTATAAGGAAGCTAATGGCAAAATTTGGTTGTGCTAGGATAAGAAATGTAAGAGATATAGACTTGTAAACACAGCTTACACGCAAACCTTGATGTGGGACGCCGACGCCGACGAGAACGCCGACGTCGAAGCCGACGACGAGGTGATTACATAAGCTCTCTTATTCTTCGAATAGTCGAGCTAAAAAATGAATAAATGTGAATGAATGTGAATGAATGTGAGTGAATGTGAGTGAATGTGAGTGAGTGTGAGTGAGTGTGAGTGAGTGTGAGTGAGTGAGTGTGAGTGAGTGTGAGTGTGAGTGTGTGTGAGTGAGTGTGAGTGAGTGTGAGTGAGTGTGAGTGAGTGAGTGTGAGTGAGTGCGTGTGAGTGGGAGTGTGAGTGAGTGTGATTGTGAGTGAGTGTGAGTGTGAGTGAGTGTGAGTGAGTGAGTGAGTGAGTGAGTGAGTGAGTGAGTGGGTGAGTGAGTGAGTGTGAATGAGTGAGTGTGAGAGTGAGTGTGAGTGTGAGTGTGAGTGTGAGTGTGAGTGAGTGTGAGTGAGTGTGAGTGAGTGAGTGTGAGTGAGTGAGTGTGAGTGAGTGAGTGTGAGTGAGTGAGTGTGAGTGAGTGTGAGTGTGAGCGAACGAGCGAGCGTGCGTGCGTGCGTGCGTGCGTCGTGTGTGTGTATGTATGAATGAATGAATGAATGAATGAATGAATGAATGAATGAATGAATGAATGAATGAATGAATGAATGAATGAATGAATGAATGAATGAATGAATGAATGAATGAATGAATGAATGAATGAATGAATGAATGAATGAATGAATGAATGAATGAATGAATGAATGAATGAATGAATGAATGAATGAATGAATGAATGAATGAATGAATGAATGAATGAATGAATGAATGAATGAATGAATGAATGAATGAATGAATGAATGAATGAATGAATGAATGAATGAATGAATGAATGAATGAATGAATGAATGAATGAATGAATGAATGAATGAATGAATGAATGAATGAATGAATGAATGAATGAATGAATGAATGAATGAATGAATGAATGAATGAATGAATGAATGAATGAATGAATGAATGAATGAATGAATGAATGAATGAATGAATGAATGAATGAATGTTTTATGGCATGTTGACAGATAAATAGGTCATATTTTGCACAAAAATCGACGAAAGATGAAAAAGTGAAATAGTAATTTAAAAAATAATGTAAAAAAAAGAGTAATTAATTCATGCGACTCCTTAGGCTTTTATCTATCCACAAAGATCACATTTAGCGAGCTGTGTCAAGAAATATTTAAAATAATCTTCAAGAATTAAAACCATCTTTCTCGTCGGATAATGTGTATTTTACATGGTTCTACTTGTCTATCTACGTCCTTGGCGTCGTCTGTTTTTGATATGCCTCGGTTCCGATAAAAACACGTATACCTCGGGTTGGAATTCCATATCTTCACAGGATACCCATAAAATATTTTTATAATCTTATAACGTGAACTTGAATGGGCTGATTATACTGTGTCTAAGTGCTAGCACTAACAGTTTCATAATATAGTAGTTTTTTATCATTCATATCTTCTATACTGTATCGTCTGATTACAATAACTAAACTTTTTATGAAATGCCATTCAGCAAGTCATACCTACTCATTCTAACCTATTTGGTAGTATTACATAGTTTTATTTGATCAGAAAAAACAAAATTGCTCACGGTTTATTTCGGCAAAACGTAATTAAATGGGAAATTAATGTACTTCAATAAAATGCATTGTCATGCAGTCTTGTTTGAAAAGCGTTAAACAGGGTTCAATTGAATTTTCTTACAAAATATTAGGGAAGGTGGAAATGAAATATGTCCTCTTTATTGTTGAAGTAATAGACTTCAAATATATACTTTAAATTATCTGGTAAATAATTATATTGTATATGGGTGAAGTAAATAAGCTATACGTAGGTCGGGCTTCTTACGATGCGGAAGCGAATGCGTGGCCTATATTGTCTGTTGTACAACCCATTACAATAAAACAATATTTAAAAACACGATTTATTGCACATTTATGGGCCATCACAATTTGGGTTCCATGGGAGCCCAGAATTTGCAGAAGACAAAATTACTTATCCAACCCTTTACAACATACTATAAGGAAACCAATTCCAAAATTTAGTTCAGCTAGGACAAGAAATGTAAGAGATATAGATAGACCTGTAAACACAGCTTACACGCAAAATTTGATGTGAAACAGACATATTTTAAGGGCTATCAGAATTTGGGTTCCATGGGAGCCCATGGATTACAGGAACCAAAATAACTTAAGCAGCCCTTACGATAATGCTATAAGGAAGCTAATGGCCAAATTTGGTTGTGCTAGGGTAAGAATTGTAAGAGATATAGACTTGTAAACACAGCTTACACGCAAAATTTGATGTGAAATGGGACACATTTTATGGGCTATCATAATTTGGGTTCCTTGGGAGCCCATGGGTTACAAGAACCAAAATTGCTTATGTAGCCCTTAAGATAATGCTATAAGGAAGCCCATGAACAAATTTGGTTGTGCTAGGATAAGAAATGTAAGAGATATAGACTTGTAAACACAGCTTACACGCAAAACTTGATGTGGGACGCCGACGCCGACGCCGACACCAACGCCGACGCCGGGGTGATTACATAAGCTCTCTTATTCTTCGAATAATCGAGCTAAAAAGGAGGCACGGGTGTTTTCAATACAATTCATATACTAAAGCATTTTTCTTTCCTATGATTTTTCTTATGTTGGTATTAATGGTCGTGTGGAAATACAGTATATGTCGGAAGTGTTGCTTTGAAAAGATAAATTCCATGTTGGTAGTATTGCCCTGTTGGTAATATTGCCTGTATAGATATATTGTCAATGTTAGTATATTTGCCTGTATAGAGGTATTGTCCCTGTTGTTAATATTGCCTGTATAGAGATATCGTCCCTGTTGGTAATATTGCCTGTATAGACATTGTCCCTTTTGGTAATATTGCCTGTATAGATATATTGTCCCTGTTGGTAATATTGCCTGTATAGAGATATCGTCCCTGTTGGTAATATTGCCTGTATAGACATTGTCCCTTTTGGTAATATTGCCTGTATAGATATATTGTCCCTGTTGGTAATATTGCCTGTATAGAGATATTGTCCCTTGGTGATATTGCCTGTATAGATATATTGCCCATGTTGGAAATATTGCCTGTATAGATATATTGTCCCTGTTGGTATTATTGCTTGTATAGAAACATTGTCATATTTGTTCATATCTGATTGTTGTTTATTGCAACTTATATTTTTCACTTTGTTAAGCAGATGAACGCATTATTCAGACATACAGACAGACACTTGAACTGCTTTAATGCAGTAAGACATAAGCGTTTGGCAAACTGTTCATGTTTGAAGCAGATATTGACACTGCCAAAGAATGTCTGCCAGGTATTGTCGTCGGAAGTATTGTAAATAATTATGATAATAAGCGTAAAATGATATGCAATAAAATGTACTGTTGGAACTTCATGCCAAGAGATGCGTACTGTTTTAACATGCCTGGGAAGTATGGGTTGGTGGTGGGGGTGGAGTATGAGTGGATCGGGCTTTACTAAGCCGACACCTTATTAGAGAAGTGTATTGTACCAAGTATAGATTATTATACGAGATATTGTCCGAATATCGCAAGTATTACCCCAGGAAACAAGTCAGTTGAGTTTGTGTTTTCCAATCCTTTCTCGAAAGTCGAGAGGACGGGGGATGTCGTATTGTGATTGGTACAATCGCGTTGCTGAAATTTGTATTGATGGAAAATTAGCTTTTGTTTAAATTTCTATCCAAAACATATTTCAATGTTGGACAAAAGAGAGTACATCAGGATTATTATTTTGTTTTAACAATTGTTCTTATACACTATATATGTATTAAATTGATACAATAAACTTACTGAGCCATAAAAAGAGTATGAAATGTGATATTTGGAAATCGCCGAACACGATAAATACACAAATAGTTCAGTCTCGGGTTGATTGAGACTGCAGCTCCTACACATGTCCCAAAATAGTGTCAGTATAGTTCCTGTTTAATGGGTGCTATAAGATATGTCCAAAATATTTCCGGTTTTATACTTAGATCCTACAAGACTTCCATATAGTTCAGGTTTCATAACTCAGATAAGAACCTATAATACACACATACATTTTGGGTTTCATAATCAAAGAAAATCTTACAAGACGTGTATAATTTCGGTTTCATAACTCAGTTAAAGTCATTCAAGACATGCATTTAGTTCCGGTTCTATAACCCAGTATAGATCCGCAGAGATATGTCACATGTTGTCAAATAATTTCGAAATATAATATAAGTATACTAGAAGTTCATTATCTTACCAGAAATGCTTTTAGGTGCGGTTCTTTGACACAGTATATGCCTTATTTTATGTAGACATGCCCATATGGTACTAGATAGTCACTAAAATAATCATGCAATTAACTTTTCAATGACTAAGCGTCGGCCGGTTTAAACATTCCCATGTTTTACTTGGTAATGACTATAAGCGATATACGAGAGCAACAACAAGAGCAATGATAAAAGTCCATGAGGCAAATGTCATTCTGAAATTGGGATACATCTTGGATATATTTGAAGGATGTGAAGTGTAATTATTATTTCTGTAACTGTGTTAGATTTACGAATTATGTTTTTTTCTGATGCAACGGTGTAGTACGAGTGGTTTGATGTAACTATGATCTGTAAAAACACACCACCTTTCAACAAAACTACTGAAATACGTTTAAGCTGGCACATGTCAAGAAGGAAGAAAAGCAAATTGTACCTGATGCAAACTTAGAATTAATTCATACTGGCAGTATTTAGTATAATTCCCTCTACATCTGAATTAAACGCGCATCAGTATTGTTTCTTTGAAGTTAAGCTCCTATGCTTTTATCGAAATTGCGCACGCAGTGTTCGCATCGCTCCGTCAAATTACCCTGTGTGTTTCTTGTTTGTATTAAATCGAGCTTTTCCTGATCAATGAAGGCGACAACTTAATGTCATTATTGTGAAATAAGGAGAAACGTCATCTTATAGAGGCAAAGTGAAACCCGACCGTAAAATATACATTTTATAGAAAAGTCCCCATATCAGAACTGTCAAACACGTGAACCTCTTAGTTATATTCGTTGTGGTTCCTTCATTATTTTGTCGATTTATATAATTTCATCAGACAGTATTAATAGTAAAACAACGCCATTTAAATAGATGAGCGTGCATCACAGAGATTTGAAAACTAAGCGATAGACAGTCTAATCAGAGTCGGACAGATGTAATCGTGAGATATCAACACTGCATCGATAGACGACCGTTCATCAGAGAGTATTAATAGTAAAATAGCAACGCCATATAAAACATGCAATACACTTGTGTCAAAAATTAATCTATTGAAAAGGATTTCTTATTACCTAACCTATGAAATGAAGAAACTTTTTTCTATAACTCTTATATTATGTCTACTTTTGATTATGGTTGTATAACATGGGACCAAACAAATAAATTCTCTATTAATATAATACTTAAAATCCGGAAGAGGGCCGCACGATTCATTCTCGCGAAACCTATAAAAACACCGTCTAAACTAATGTTTAAGGAACTCCAGTGGCTTACCTTTCAACGCAGATGTGATTATCACACAGGAGTTATGATTTATAACTTAACAATTTAACTCCGGATTACAGAACCAATTTAATAACCTTCTCTACAAATTCAAATTATAACTTAAAGACATCACACCAGAATCAAAAGATCACGGACATTTTACAGCTAGAGACGATCACAAACTTGTTAATCCTCTACTGTGGAAAATATTTATTGAGGCCCTGACATAATTTTATATAAGTCTACAATGTGCAATGTTTCTTACAATTGCTAAATGTTCATTTTACTGTTTCGAATAGAAACATTTGAATATGGCAGATTAAAAAGCTAAAATAAATACTAAAAATATTGAAATTAAATCATGCTGGTACTGTTAAACATAAAATTTAGAAATAATTAAATCGGATTTAAAATTGTTTGTCAGGGCCTCATAATATAACTGTACATACCAATTTCCAATTTTGCATGAGATTCTCGTACTTCTCACAATGCATGAAAAAAACAATCATAATTATGCCACAACTATTTCTATAGGATGGATTAAGCCCGGTACACACGGTAAGATTTATCTTATAAGATATGTCTTGTGAGACAAATTGCATCGTGTGTACAGGGGCTTAAGACACAATTTATGACCTGAAAGATGTCTTCCAGAAATAGAACATGCTCTATTTCCATAAGACAAGATCAAAAGCGCCGCCATTCAACCACACATGATGACACTGAGGCCAAGGTGTACTGCGTTCCAGATTTGACATAAACTTCGCAGCATAGGGTTACATGCATTGTAGATTTGTACACGCGGGTATTTTAGTTCATACATAGCAACATGGCAGGAAACTGGACGAATGATAACATGGATGAATTGCTGGGATATTATGAGGAAGAGGAAGTTTTGTGGACAGTCACGCACAAAGACTACGACAAGAAAGATGTATGACAAGGCGCTTTCATTCGTTTACATTCAGGAAAGATCCAGTGTGCACTTATTTGAAGGTCACCAGAAAATCCCATAAAATTAATCTCACCGTGTGTACAGGCAATCTCATAAAATAGATTTTATCAGATTTGTCTTATAAGATTTGTCCTATGAGATAATCGTACCGTGTGTACCGGGCCTTAGGCTGGTGTGATGTCTTTAAGATCTGCTGCTAGGCAGGATATGGCTGATTTAAAACCTAGAACAAATTTTCTTTTGGATATTCAGGAATGGTGGTTTGGAACATGATTCCCGTTGACATACGAGCTTCACATTCTTTAATTACATTTAAGATTAAATACAAATCCTTTTTAATGAAAGAATGAAACTCCATTGTATTTTGTAACTTTACATTACAAATATAATAAATGTGTCTGTCTGGTTGAAGTTATATAATGATGCATGTACTGTTTTATCTTTCGCTATATGCATTGTGTAGTTTTATAGATGACCATATTGTAAACATCACTTGTATTTTTTTGTAAATGCTATGTCTTAATATGTTACCTTCTTGAAATAAAGTTATTTATTATTATTATTATTAAAATTACAGATGAGCGTGCATCACAGAGATATGCAAACTACAGTGATAGGCAAATGCTCATCAGACGTCAGACAGTTGTAATCGTGAGATATCAACACTACAGCGACAGACTAGCGATCATCAAATCAACTTTACAGCGATAGACTAGCCATCATCAGAGAGATATCAACACTACCTCGATAGACACTGCAGCGATAGACGAGCGTTTATCATAGAGATATCAACACCGCAGTGACAGACGAGCGACCATAAGAAAAATATCTACACTGCAGCGGTAGTCAATTTCTCATACGATAGTTTTTATCTTGCGACATTAACATAAGCGAAGTTCTTCAGAGAACTTTAACCGGAATATTGGAGTCAAAGCTTTTTTTTTTTATAAATGTAACAAATACACATTCTTTCTAAGAAATGATTAAATGTTTGCTATGTTGCAGATACTAGGGTTTAAATTTGCAATAAATGACAGCTTATAACTTAAGTATTTCAAACATATGTACAAACGCTTTTAGGTTTTACATTCATATTTCCCCATATTATTCAGTATTTATATATAGTGCAGACGTTGTTTTCATGTCATAAAGTAACGAATGTAATCTGTGATGACGCAGCACTTCTATATGTGTATAAATACTTCTATTGATAGTTGATACAACTTGGACATTTTAAGTGCTATCATGTGTTAACTATTTGAAATTCATGACATTATTACAGAATCATCCAGAACTAGATGACATAACGCAATACATATGCGCAACAGAGGAGTAACTCTTTTAATTTTTCGAAAAAAGGAATGGTTTATCTACAGTAAAACATGTAGATTAAATTTATAATATGTAAACGCACGAGGAAATGTCGTTACTTGAACTCGGGACACATTGCAGGTGAAGCACACGTTCTACCGTTTGACCACTACATCTCGCATGACCATAAAGTAATAATGCGCTAATAAAGCTATTTATTTACATACACCTTTATTTATTGTATACCTATCAGTGATTTATTAGGATTTCTCAGTGATATTTTTAGTATCCGACAAAAGTGATATCGTCACACTTTTCCTATATCATCAACTTTGCCGGAACTACTTTTTTACCATTTTTGTATTTGATGGTACTGTAGATTGCAATTGCTTTCAACCAGCAAATTTTAACAGCTCATTTCTGCCAAATGTATTTATATGTGAGGGCACCTTGCGTGGAGCGTGGGGTTAGCTAGGTGCGCGGGGTGGGGGGGGGGGGGAGGGGGGGGGGGTATTTCCAGTTACATATCCTTAAAAAATCACTGATAGGTATATAATAAATAGAATAATCAACAGTCTCGGTGTGATACAAAAAATATGTCACTCGAACACGTTGTAAGAAAACAAAGAACTAGTTTTAACCGAATTACAACGTGTTATCGTGACATATTTTTCGTATCTCACTGAGTCTGTTGATTATTCTCTATTTAATAGTATATATTAGACATGATCCAGGATGAAAAAGTGATCTTGCTTATTTCTGATATCCAGATCATGTAACATTTGGATTATGTATTTTCTTTTTTTCCTCCGCTAAATTGTTTGCATAAATGAACTGTTCACACATTTTATTTTTACAGACTGGATACAAGGTCAGTATATATAAATAACTTTTGTTAAGAAAACTTGAACTATTTAAAACAGGCAAACCAACAACCAGAAGCAGTCAGGCGAAACACTAAATAAGTACATATCGCATCTATATTCAATGAAGCATAACTACATAAACGAATGTAAAAAACAGTACATTAATTGGGTCCGTGAAGTTAGCACACCGCTCAGCAATCAACATTCAGCTCAACCAAATGCTGATCTGGCTCAGCATGCTAGCGCGACATACCAGATCAGAATTCGTTGTATTTGAGTTAAAGCCAATGCTGATCTGGCTCAGCACCCCAGCGCGACATACCAGATCAGCATTCGTTTTATTTGAGTTAAAGTCAATGCTGATCTGGCTCAGCATGCTAGCGCGACATACCAGATCAGCATTTGTTGCATTTGAGTTAAAGCCAATGCTGATCTGGCTCAGCACCCCAGCGCGACATAACAGATCAGCATTCATTTTATTCGATTTTTGGCCAATGCTGATCTGGCTCAGCATGCTAGCGCGACTCTCCAGATCAGCATTCGATTTATTTGAGTTAAAGTCATTGCTGATCTGGCTCAGCATGCTAGCGCGACATTCCAGATCAGCATTCGATTTATTTGAGTTAAAGCCAATGCTGATCTGGCTCAGCACTCTAGCGCAGCATACCAGATCAGCATTCGTTATATTTGATTTTAAGTCAATGCTGATCTGGATCAGCATGCTAGCTCGACATTACAGATCAGCATTCGATTTATTTGATTTTAAGTCAATGCTGATCTGGATCAGCACTCTAGCGCAGCATACCAGATCAGCATTCGTTATATTTGATTTTAAGTCAATGCTGATCTGGATCAGCATGCTAGCTCGACATTACAGATCAGCATTCGATTTATTTGATTTTAAGTCAATGCTGATCTGGCTCAGCACTCTAGCGCAGCATACCAGATCAGCATTCGTTATATTTGATTTTAAGTCAATGCTGATCTGGATCAGCATGCTAGCTCGACATTACAGATCAGCATTCGATTTATTTGATTTTAAGTCAATGCTGATCTGGATCAGCACTCTAGCGCAGCATACCAGATCAGCATTCGTTATATTTGATTTTAAGTCAATGCTGATCTAGATTAGCATGCTAGCTCGACATTACAGATCAGCATTCGATTTATTTGATTTTAAGTCAATGCTGATCTGGATCAGCAACCCAGCGCGACATACCAGATCAGCATTCATTTTTTTCAATTTTAGGCCAATGCTGATCTGGCTCAGCATGCTAGCGCGACATTCCAGATCAGCATTCGATTTATTTGAGTTAAAGCCAATGCTGATCTGGCTCAGCACTCTAGCGCAGCATACCAGATCAGCATTCGTTATATTTGATTTTAAGTCAATGCTGATCTGGATCAGCATGCTAGCTCGACATTACAGATCAACATTCGATTTATTTGATTTTAAGTCAATGCTGATCTGGAACAGCACTCTAGCGCAGCATACCAGATCAGCATTCGTTATATTTGATTTTAAGTCAATGCTGATCTGGCTCAGCACCCCAGCGCGACATACCAGATCAGCATTCATTTTTTTCAATATTAGGCCAATGCTGATCTGGCTCAGCTTGCTAACGCGACATTCCAGATCAGCATTCGATTTATTTGATTTTAAGTCAATGCTGATCTGGATCAGCAACCCAGCGCGACATACCAGATCAGCATTCGATTTATTTGATTTTAAGTCAATGCTGATCTGGCTCAGCACTCTAGCGCAGCATACCAGATCAGCATTCGTTATATTTGATTTTAAGTCAATGCTGATCTGGATCAGCATGCTAGCTCGACATTACAGATCAGCATTCGATTTATTTGATTTTAAGTCAATGCTGATCTGGCTCAGCACTCTAGCGCAGCATACCAGATCAGCATTCGTTATATTTGATTTTAAGTCAATGCTGATCTGGATCAGCATGCTAGCTCGACATTACAGATCAGCATTCGATTTATTTGATTTTAAGTCAATGCTGATCTGGATCAGCACTCTAGCGCAGCATACCAGTTCAGCATTCGTTATATTTGATTTTAAGTCAATGCTGATCTGGATCAGCAACCCAGCGCGACATACCAGATCAGCATTAGATTTATTTGATTTTAAGTCAATGCTGATCTGGATCAGCATGCTAGCTCGACATTACAGATCAGCATTCGATTTATTTGATTTTAAGTCAATGCTGATCTGGATCAGCAACCCAGCGCGACATACAAGATCAGCATTAGATTTATTTGATTTTAAGTCAATGCTGATCTGGCTCATCACCCCAGCGCGACATACCAGATCAGCATTCATTTTTTTCAATTTTAGGCCAATGCTGATCTGGCTCAGCATGCTAGCGCGACATTCCAGATCAGCATTCGATTTATTTGATTTTAAGTCAATGCTGATCTGGATCAGCACTCTAGCGCAGCATACCAGATCAGCATTCGTTATATTTGATTTTAAGTCAATGCTGATCTGGATCAGCATGCTAGCTCGACATTACAGATCAGCATTCGATTTATTTGATTTTAAGTCAATGCTGATCTGGATCAGCACTCTAGAGCAGCATACCAGATCAGCATTCGTTATATTTGATTTTAAGTCAATGCTGATCTGGATCAGCATGCTAGCTCGACATTACAGATCAGCATTCGATTTATTTGATTTTAAGTCAATGCTGATCTGGATCAGCACTCTAGCGCAGCATACCAGATCAGCATTCGTTATATTTGATTTTAAGTCAATGCTGATCTGGCTCAGCACCCCAGCGCGACATACCAGATCAGCATTCATTTTATTCGATTTGAGGCCAATGCTGATCTGGCTCAGCATGCTAGCGCGACATTCCAGATCAGCATTCGATTGATTTGAGTTAAAGTCAATGCTGATCTGGCTCAGCACTCTAGCTCAGCATACCAGATCAGCATTCGTTATATTTGAGTTAAAGTCAATGCTGATCTGGCTCAGCATGCTAGCTCGACATTCCAGATCAGCATTCCATTGTTTTTAGTTAAAGCCAATGCTGATCTGGGTCAGCATTCTAGCGCAGCATACCAGATCAGCATTCGTTATATTTGAGTTAAAGTCAATGCTGATCTGGCTCAGCATGCTAGCGCGACATACCAGATCAGCATTTGTTGCATTTGAGTTAAAGCCAATGCGGATCTGGCTCAGCACCCCAGCGCGACATAACAGATCAGCATTCATTTTATTCGATTTTTGGCCAATGCTGATCTGGCTCAGCATGCTAGCGCGACTTTCCAGATCAGCATTCGATTTATTTGAGTTAAAGTCATTGCTGATCTGGCTCAGCATGCTAGCGCGACATACCAGATCAGCATTCGATTTATTTTATTTTAAGTCAATGCTGATCTGGATCAGCACCCCAGCGCGACATACCAGATCAGCATTCGATTAGTTTGAGTTAAAGCCAATGCTGATCTGGCTCAGCACCCCAGCGCGACATACCAGATCAGCATTCATTTTATTCGATTTTTGACCATTGCTGATCTGGCTCAGCACGCTAGCGCGACATTCCAGATCAGGATTCGATTTATTTGATTTTAAGTCAATGCTGATCTGGCTCAGCACCCCAGCGCGACATACCAGATCAGCATTCATTTTATTCGATTTAAGGCCAATGCTGATCTGGCTCAGCTCCCCAGCGCGACATACCAGATCAGCGTTCATTTTATTTTATTTTAAGACAATGCTAATCTGGCTCAGCACCCCAGCGCGACATAACAGATCAGCATTCATTCTATTCGATTTTAAGCCAACGCTGATCTGGCTCAGCACCCCAGCGCGACATACCAGATCAGCATTCATTTTATTTTATTTTAAGCCAATGCTGATCTGGCTCAGCATTCTAGCGCAGCATACCAGATCAGCATTCGTTTTTTGAGTAAAATCCAATGCGGATTTGACTCAGCATCCCAGCGCGACATACCAGATCAGCATCAGAATCAATATCAGTATCATCACCATTACGACGACGACGACCATTATCATCATCATCACCACAATTACTACTACCACCACCACCATCATCATCATTATCATCATCATCATCATCATCATTATCAGCATCATCATTACCAACACAACCACCACCACCACAATCATCATCATCATCAACATCATCATCATCATAGATTAAAAACACAATTTTTTCATTGATTGCAAGAAATAATCTTTACTATGGTTATATGGATAAAATAAACTGACCAAGGGGCTTATAACTTTATTATTTTAGAAGTGTAACAATGTTGAAAGCTTGAAATATTATTTAAAAGTTATGACAAAGTGCAAGTCTATCAAAACCATTGCTGGAACGTCAATACCAAAATATCTGTTATATTGGTTTTGTTCAACATCTGGGTAAAACATATGATAACGTAATCAATACGTCGCGCACGGTATTTGGTAATACGCGAAGAATTGCCTTGCAGTATTAGTTTCAAGCCTAGTTTTTTTTTCTTTAATTATGTTTTTTTAATTCCATAAAAGAGCATAATGCCTTAACCAGGAAACAAAACTCTCTATCTACATTGCGTTTTCATAAATATTTACTGACGTGTGATATTTTTAATAGAGAACATATTTTACGTGCTGATGAACTGAAATTACGTAACATAATTTCTTAGTTCCGTGAAGTTTAAAATCTAAAATAAGTTAAACGTATAAGAAAATAACCCCGGAAAATATTTGAAACAACGTCGGAAATGATACCTTATTTAAGAAATAAACAGCGGGTTTTGCGCGTTTATGTGGGTATGAACTGCAATTGGTCATGTGACAAATTTCATGAATCGCGCTAGCGATTGTTTGAGATTTGTTATGTGACTAATTGTAGTTTATATCTACATCATATAAGAGATATATTAGAGTATGTCATACAAATTCAGTTACCACAAAACGTGTGACAAATGGTAACACTTTTTGTAATTATTTTCATTTCTAAATATTATTTAAAAACTATTATTTTTCATTTACAAAATAAATATTTATTTACATTAATGTACATAATTTCCATATCGCTTTATTTATCGCTAAGAAAAAATATGTATGGAACTGAACTTCCTAAATTGCGATTTTCTCAGTAAAATTTAATTTTCAACTTTAGATCTATGTATTTTACAGATATTTAAAAGATATCGCAAAACTATATAATGTGTTTAAATATGTTTTGAGAATGACATACATTGTAGTTAAACTTAACTGATATAAAATGGATTTTCTGTTTCTACCATCATTTAACCGTCTGTAATTATGATTTAAGCGTCGTTTTGTACTACTGATGTTACGGCGTCGCATTGTTGACGTTACATAGAGATAACTACATTCATTAGTGGTAGTTTAATACTGTATTAAACGAGTTGTCTGAATAACATGATGCGTGGCTCTGCCGAGCGTTATATCATTTTTAGGCAACAAGTTTATTTTAGTACTGAACTACCACATGTAGTACATGTAGTCTATTTAACACATAACTGTTTTTCTTGTTTTATTTCTGCGATAAATGCTTCTGTTTTAGTTTTTCTTATAGCGACATCACAACGTCATTTCACAGCTCTATAAGAAAAACTAGTTTAAAAATAAACTTGTTGCCTAAAAATGATATAACGCTCGGGGTGCTGAGCCAGATCAGCATTGGCTTTAACTCAAATGCAGCAAATGCTGATCTGGTATGTCGTGCTAGCATGCTGAGCCAGATCAGCATTGACTTTAACTCAAATATAACGAATGCTGATCTGGTATGCTGCGCTAGAATGCTGACCCAGATCAGCATTGGCTTTTACTAAAAACAATGGAATGCTGATCTGGAATGTCGAGCTAGCATGCTGACCCAGATCAGCATTGACTTTAACTCAAATATAACGAATGCTGATCTAGTATGCTGCGCTAGAGTGCTGAGCCAGATCAGCATTGACTTTAACTCAAATAAATCGAATGCTGATCTGGAATGTCGCGCTAGCATGCTGAGCCAGATCAGCATAGGCCTCAAATCGAATAAAATGAATGCTGATCTGGTATGTCGCGCTGGGGTGCTGAGCCAGATCAGCATTGACTTAAAATCAAATAAATCGAATGCTGATCTGGTATGTCGCGCTGGGGTGCTGATCAAGATCAGCATTGACTTAAAATCAAATGAATCGAATGCTGATCTGGAATGTCGCGCTAGCATGCTGAGCCAGATCAGCATTGGCCTAAAATCTAATAAAATGAATGCTGATCTGGTATGTCGCGCTGGGGTGCTGATCCAGATCAACATTGACTTAAAATCAAATAAATCGAATGCTGATCTGGAATGTTGAGCTAGCATGCTGATCCAGATCAGCATTGACTTTAACTCAAATATAACGAATGCTGATCTGGTATGCTGCGCTAGAATGCTGACCCAGATCAGCATTGGCTTTAACTAAAAACAATGGAATGCTGATCTGGAATGTCGAGCTAGCATGCTGAGCCAGATCAGCATTGACTTTAACTCAAATATAACGAATGCTGATCTGGTATGCTGCGCTAGAGTGCTGAGCCAGATCAGCATTGGCTTTAACTCAAATAAATCGAATGCTGATCTGGAATGTCGCGCTAGCATGCTGAGCCAGATCAGCATTGGCCTAAAATTGAAAAAAATGAATGCTGATCTGGTATGTCGCGCTGGGGTGCTGAGCCAGATCAGCATTGACTTAAAATCAAATAAATCTAATGCTGATCTGGTATGTCGCGCTGGGTTGCTGATCCAGATCAGCATTGACTTAAAATCAAATAAATCGAATGCTGATCTGTAATGTCGAGCTAGCATGCTGATCCAGATCAGCATTGACTTAAAATCAAATATAACGAATGCTGATCTGGTATGCTGCGCTAGAGTGCTGATCCAGATCAGCATTGACTTAAAATCAAATAAATCGAATGCTGATCTGTAATGTCGAGCTAGCATGCTGATCCAGATCAGCATTGACTTAAAATCAAATATAACGAATGCTGATCTGGTATGCTGCGCTAGAGTGCTGAGCCAGATCAGCATTGACTTCAAATCAAATAAATCGAATGCTGATCTGTAATGTCGAGCTAGCATGCTGATCCAAATCAGCATTGACTTAAAAACAAATATAACGAATGCTGATCTGGTATGCTGCGCTAGAGTGCTGATCCAGATCAGCATTGACTTAAAATCAAATAAATCGAATGCTGATCTGTAATGTCGAGCTAGCATGCTGATCCAGATCAGCATTGACTTAAAATCAAATATAACGAATGCTGATCTGGTATGCTGCGCTAGAGTGCTGAGCCAGATCAGCATTGGCTTTAACTCAAATAAATCGAATGCTGATCTGGAATGTCGCGCTAGCATGCTGAGCCAGATCAGCATTGGCCTAAAATTGAAAAAAATGAATGCTGATCTGGTATGTCGCGCTGGGGTGCTGAGCCAGATCAGCATTGACTTAAAATCAAATAAATCGAATGCTGATCTGGTATGTCGCGCTGGGTTGCTGATCCAGATCAGCATTGACTTAAAATCAAATAAATCGAATGCTGATCTGTAATGTCGAGCTAGCATGCTGATCCAGATCAGCATTGACTTAAAATCAAATATAACGAATGCTGATCTGGTATGCTGCGCTAGAGTGCTGATCCAGATCAGCATTGACTTAAAATCAAATAAATCGAATGCTGATCTGTAATGTCGAGCTAGCATGCTGATTTAGATCAGCATTGACTTAAAATCAAATATAACGAATGCTGATCTGGTATGCTGCGCTAGAGTGCTGAGCCAGATCAGCATTGGCTTTAACTCAAATAAATCGAATGCTGATCTGGAATGTCGCGCTAGCATGCTGAGCCAGATCAGCATTGGCCTAAAATTGAAAAAAATGAATGCTGATCTGGTATGTCGCGCTGGGGTGCTGAGCCAGATCAGCATTGACTTAAAATCAAATAAATCTAATGCTGATCTGGTATGCTGCGCTAGAGTGCTGATCCAGATCAGCATTGACTTAAAATCAAATAAATCGAATGCTGATCTGTAATGTCGAGCTAGCATGCTGATCCAGATCAGCATTGACTTAAAATCAAATATAACGAATGCTGATCTGGTATGCTGCGCTAGAGTGCTGAGCCAGATCAGCATTGACTTAAAATCAAATAAATCGAATGCTGATCTGTAATGTCGAGCTAGCATGCTGATCCAGATCAGCATTGACTTAAAATCAAATATAACGAATGCTGATCTGGTATGCTGCGCTAGAGTGCTGATCCAGATCAGCATTGACTTAAAATCAAATAAATCGAATGCTGATCTGTAATGTCGAGCTAGCATGCTGATCCAGATCAGCATTGACTTAAAATCAAATATAACGAATGCTGATCTGGTATGCTGCTCTAGAGTGCTGTTCCAGATCAGCATTGACTTAAAATCAAATAAATTGAATGTTGATCTGTAATGTCGAGCTAGCATGCTGATCCAGATCAGCATTGACTTAAAATCAAATATAACGAATGCTGATCTGGTATGCTGCGCTAGAGTGCTGAGCCAGATCAGCATTGGCTTTAACTCAAATAAATCGAATGCTGATCTGGAATGTCGCGCTAGCATGCTGAGCCAGATCAGCATTGGCCTGAAATTGAAAAAAATGAATGCTGATCTGGTATGTCGCGCTGGGGTGCTGAGCCAGATCAGCATTGACTTAAAATCAAATAAATCTAATGCTGATCTGGTATGTCACGCTGGGTTGCTGATCCAGATCAGCATTGACTTAAAATCAAATATAACGAATGCTGATCTGGTATGCTGCGCTAGAGTGCTGATCCAGATCAGCATTGACTTAAAATCAAATAAATCGAATGCTGATCTGGTATGCTGCGCTAGAGTGCTGAGCCAGATCAGCATTGACTTAAAATCAAATAAATCGGATGCTGATCTGGTATGTCGCGCTGGGTTGCTGATCCAGATCAGCATTGACTTAAAATCAAATAAATCGAATGCTGATCTGTAATGTCGAGCTAGCATGCTGATCCAGATCAGCATTGACTTAAAATCAAATATAACGAATGCTGATCTGGTATGCTGCGCTAGAGTGCTGTTCCAGATCAGCATTGACTTAAAATCAAATAAATCGAATGTTGATCTGTAATGTCGAGCTAGCATGCTGATCCAGATCAGCATTGACTTAAAATCAAATATAACAAATGCTGATCTGGTATGCTGCGCTAGAGTGCTGAGCCAGATCAGCATTGGCTTTAACTCAAATAAATCGAATGCTGATCTGGAATGTCGCGCTAGCATGCTGAGCCAGATCAGCATTGGCCTAAAATTGAAAAAAATGAATGCTGATCTGGTATGTCGCGCTGGGGTGCTGAGCCAGATCAGCATTGACTTAAAATCAAATAAATCGAATGCTGATCTGGTATGTCGCGCTGGGTTGCTGATCCAGATCAGCATTGACTTAAAATCAAATAAATCGAATGCTGATCTGTAATGTCGAGCTAGCATGCTGATCCAGATCAGCATTGACTTAAAATCAAATATAACGAATGCTGATCTGGTATGCTGCGCTAGAGTGCTGATCCAGATCAGCATTGACTTAAAATCAAATAAATCGAATGCTGATCTGTAATGTCGAGCTAGCATGCTGATCCAGATCAGCATTGACTTAAAATCAAATATAACGAATGCTGATCTGGTATGCTGCGCTAGAGTGCTGAGCCAGATCAGCATTGGCTTTAACTCAAATACAACGAATTCTGATCTGGTATGTCGCGCTAGCATGCTGAGCCAGATCAGCATTTGGTTGAGCTGAATGTTGATTGCTGAGAGGTGTGCTAACTTCACGGACCCACATTAATTAGTGAATTGAAATGATGGAAAACATAACATAGTTTTTGAATGGATATTAATTGATAACAATAGATACAATCCAGTTTCTATACATTTATACGTATTTTGTTCTTATTTTGAAAACAGGAAATTCTTCTTTGCGTGCAGATGATAAACACGGAAAAAAAGACACTTATAGACAATGATCATTAACTTAATACATTGCATAATAAATGATTCCATCAGCAAATAAATTTGACATTCAGCGCATGAAATATGCGTTGCATTTGAAATGAAATAGAATAAAAATATTTATAGGCAGAAATTGCAAGCTGAAAGATAATTAATGGCAGGATTGGAAGCAATTGGTCTCTGTCAATAGACGCATTCATCATTTTTACAAGCACATAAAACGTACGCTCATGCTTGAGTGTAAATGTTCTGTTTTTGCAATAATATTTATTAGTTGATTGCTATTTAAAAAACAAAAACATATAACGCACGTGCAAAAAAAAAGAGTATGATGGTGGACCGTTGGGAACGACCGAACACGATAAAATGGCATTTACATTAATATTTAGATCAAGAAATGTAATGTTCACATCAAATCATGTTTTAGTTGAATTAACAATACCAACCTAAAACAGTGTGCACAGACATGTAAACTGTTTGTTTTAAACATATTCTATTGATGACAATCGACAAAATTTTCGCAAATTTACTAAAATTTATGATGTATAAATTGAGCAAATCCTGGAACATTACGTGGTCCCGCCTTAATTCCATTAAGCGATGGGAAGGCTTTATATTAGCAGGATTTTATAAAGAATATTTCGACAATAAAAACATTCAAAAACGTTTTTTACTGAAAAATGCAATAACCTATTTATAATTACCAATTAACTTTTTAAATGTTTTAATTTTACAATATGCAGACCTTTTAAGCCCAAATTAAGGTTTTATTTCATACCCCAGCCAACCCCGTTTTCGCTTACTGGAGAAGGGGTTGGATTGGGTATGAAAGTTAATATTTGGACCACGTAATGATAAACACTTTTCAAGTGATCATGTCTGAGTAACGAAATGTACAAATTAGATACACTTTTAGAAGGCTTATACACGGTTTGATGTAATGTATTAAAACTATATAACTTGAGAGACATACATTTTGAATCTTTGTTAAGGGTAGTTTTATACACAACATTTGCCATTTTAAGTTTAGTATTTTATTAACAATGTCTACTCTTACTTTTTTTACGTATAAAAGTTCCATATCTTCTACAATTATGGAAATACACGTGTATATATTTTTATTGCAAGTATTGGTGTTAAATAAAACACTAATACTGTAAGAAAGAAACTGAAAATCACATTACCCTTATCCTGAAGAAACACGATTTGTACCTAATATCCACAGCAGGTAGAACGATAGTCTGGTTCACTATTTCTGTATTTTAATTTTGTTCAGTGTTCTTAGAGATTTACAAACCTAAATTGTTTTTGGAAACGCTACACCATCAGGAATAAGAAAACTAATGTTTCCACTTTTATCAATGGCGGCCATCTTGGAGGTTTAAAATAGTCATATTCAAAACCTATATTCCCAATCAATAGCTCAGCATCTAAGCGACCAAGGTTCTAGATCTTAAAGGCTAAATCCATATTTTCAGAAGAGAGGATTCCAATTGTAAAACTAATGATTGTACCATATAATAAAGCTACTTTCTACTATGCACGTATTTTATACTCAACTGCTGTACTATGACTGCTGTGTTTCAGTGGTCTAAAAGAATAGTAAAACGGTTACAAACAACACATGTTCACAATACCGTTTTAAAGGGGTTGATGCACTATTTTCAAACAATGTTCATTTTAAAGGGCTCTGTAAACGTGAAAAAAGCTAAAAGAATTATCAAAATGCCATGAAAAATAAAGGAGATATTGTCTATTTGAAATTTGCAAAGGAACATAAATTGAGGCGGCCATTTTGGAACGATGACGTCATCGCGCCTTTTTACCATATATGGCATATTGGCAAACTGTCTTTTAAAGCAAAGAAAATCACTGCAAATGAAAAATAAGCATACCATATATACATTTTACATATGTATATTTATTTTTAAGCCATTTGTAGTGATTTTCTTTGCTTTAAATGTATTTTGTCCATATGCCATATATGGTAAAAAGACGCGATGACGTCATCGTTCAAAATGACCGCCTCCATTTATGTTATTTGCAAATTTTCAATAGGTCATCTCCTTTATTTTTCATGGCATTTTGATAATTCTTTCATTTTTTTTCAAGTTTTTCAGACCTCTTTTAAACAAATCGTGTTTGAAAATAGTGCATCAACCCCTTTAATACTTATCAATCTAGAAAACACTACACATCATCAGAAGAAAGTATTTCGCATTTTATTTCGAGATAAATGAGGCCATACAAAGAGTATGTTGCGCAGCGAGATACATGGGCGTGTCAGCCAAAGGGCACCGGCGAAGAACAAATAACAAAAAAACACTATATCCCGCAACACAAAAACAAGGTGATGCTCTTGGAGAAAACTATAGCTCTTAAAGAAAACCAAATGACCAATGGTCAAGCCCAATTATTGACCAGAAACAAGTAATCGGCAACTACGAGTTCGCTCTGATATCTAGAGCATTGTTCGCACAGTTGCAATGTTGCCATGCCATGCCAAATCCAAGTAAATTCACCATTTTGAGAAGTTATCAAGAGGAGATATGCCGCTACAAGCAAGTCAGCATCCGTCATAAACTACAAGTGTGTTGTCATAAACTACAGGTGTGTTGTCATAAACTACAGGTGTGTTGTCATAAACTACAGGTGTGTTGTCATAAACTACAAGTGTGTTGTCATAAACTACAGGTGTGTTGTCATAAACTACAGGTGTGTTGTCATAAACTACAGGTGTGTTGTCATAAACTACAAGTGTGTTGTCATAAACTACAAGTGTGTTGTCATAAACTACAGGTGTGTTGTCATAAACTACAAGTGTGTTGTCATAAACTACAAGTGTGTTGTCATAAACTACAAGTGTGTTGTCATAAACTACAAGTGTGTTGTCATAAACTACAAGTGTGTTGTCATAAACTACAAGTGTGTTGCAGCCAAATGCAGGAACAATACACTCCACATGCATTGAAGTCGACCCTCCCTTTCACAGTCTGACAGTATGTGAATGGTATGAAGCAGTCACAATGGTGGCAGTCAAATATACAAGTGAATATTTATATAGCAGGCTGATAACACATACGAAGCTGATTCAGTGAAGAGTAACGCGGGAGAGAGATGAAGACAAGGACGTGAAGATACCACACATCACCATAAAGTAGAGAATCATGATAAATTCCTTAGAAACACGTCTTTCCCCTTGACCTTGGAAGTTATCCAAGAACTGAGAATGGTAATTATGCGTTGTCTGCATTTCATGCATTCCCTGGCAGTCAACACACAGGCACTGCAACCTGGCTGAAAAGCAGAGAGTCATGCCATCAAGTGACCAGAACTGTCTACGTTATCTTCATGTTTTTTGCTGCATACGCAATTACGCATGCCATCTGGATTAACAGCATCTTCAAACTGTGATGGCATCTGTTCAGGAAAAACAGAGATGAAAGTACCAGCTTCCTCTTTCTGGCTGTTCCCTCAATCCGTACAACCACAAAGTCCACATGCAGGCCAAGGTATGGTGTCATACCAGCAGTGCTCACCAGGAGTTCCTAGATCCGCTGCAGAATGGATTATACAAGGACACTGATGGTCAGCTCAAACCAACCACCACAGTAATGTATTCCCACGTATATGAAGTTTCTAAATCGCGTCACCATATAAGTCAGGGTGTGAACAATATCAAAATTAAAACCATATCTCTTGTCATGTATTTTGCTAATTATTTTTCCATTATGTAAATCGAGAAAATAAGCGACAGTCTCGGAAATATTAGTTTTGTTGAGTTTAAGTTCTTGAGGATAAATAGTGTTTACCATAGTAGAAAAGAAAGGGTTGTCAGTGTTCAATATGTCATCCAGATACCGTGGGATGTTATTAAATTCTTCAAGTACATCTGCCTGAGTAGCTGGTGAAAGACGCAACATGAAATGTCTTTCATAGCAATGTAAAAACAAATCTGTGACAAGAGGTGCACATTTCGTACCCATAGGGATACCAACAATTCGTCTATAAACGGTATTTCCATACCTGACGAACATATTTTCTAGTAGGAAAATAAGTGCTTCCCAAACATCTTGGAAAGTCCACAAAATGTAATTGTCCAAACTGCCATTAGTAAAATTTACTTAAATAGTGTTACATACTAAACAAACACGTAAATTGCACAATATTTGCATCAGGTGTTATGCCACTATTACTACTAATGACATTTGCATGTTTTAATCATATTTATTGAAATAAATATACTGATAAGGTACATAAACATACTTAATGTCAAATTGTACAATTGTTCAAAACACCTGCCATCTTCCAAAGGTACTAAATAAAAACAATCATTTCCACATAATACCGTCTGAGGATGAATTACCAGTTTATGGTATTGCTAGTACTGATAGTTGCATATTTGAATGATACTTAATAAATAGGTAACATCAATATAAATTTGGTTGAAAATGATGATATAAAAAGATATCAAAGTCGAACAGAAAATGCATCGAACAAAAAAAAAGAAAAGAGGCCAGTTATGTGACAGCACAAACATAGTTGACAATAGGGCTACCGCAATGGAACGGATCGAAATAGCTTTAAATCAGGTTACATGATGTACCAGGCTAGAATCTCTATAACAAACAAGGCAGCATTAATAGGCAATATAAATATGATCATATATGTATGAATATAACAACAAAACAATAGAAAGCCACAATGCATGTACTCATAAACTTGGCAGAAGCCAGAGGAACAAGAGAATAAATCATTACGTTAAGAAAAGACACGATTTAAGACAAACATCAAACGCTACCGTCGAATGAGGATTCAGGTAGATGTCATCTTAGGGTCCACAATATGTCCGAGCATCGCACAATCAAAGAGAAAAGCATAGTGGGGAACTGTTAATGGGTCAACCACTAAACATGCATTCAGTTGCAAATTTATAGGGTTATAACGTCTTTTGATACACTTTTGAAAAAACGTTTAATAAGTTTTGTATGACAATGATTATGACAAAGGATCTTACAAAGTTTGTAAATCAATTCACCAAATAAGTCAGGTTGTTATAGTCCTTTTCGCAGAAGAGTCCTTAAATTACTTTTATATTTTTAAAGTAGATCAGTGTTACGATAATAATATGTTTTTTTCGTCTATGGTAAAGGTAGTCCTGATTTAGTAGCTTTTGCATTGACACAAATATTACGAAAAATTAACCCAACTCGGCTACAAGCTCTAGAAAAACGAATAATATAGATATAAAAATCGAAAAGGAAAAAGTAGCATTCAAGGACGACAGTCAACCACAAACATATGACCAAGTATCAAAGACATACAGTGAGACAATCACATAAAGTTAACTGAGGTTAAGTTACCTAATGCAGGTTAAGTTTGGGGGAAATAACCCAAAATATGACCTTGACCTTGGTAATTTTTGTCGTTTAGTGATGTACACCAATGCCAGCAATACATATGACCAAGTATCAAACAAAGAAATTAAAGTTACCAGAAAAAGTTAACTGAGGTCGACTTACTTAACCAAACTGATGTTTAGGGTAAATAACGCAAAACATGACCTTGACCTTGGTATTTGTTGTCGTTCAGCGATGTCCACCAATGCCAACAATACATATGACCAAGTATCAAACATATAAAGTGAGGCAATCACATAAATTTGACTGAGGTTAACTACCCTAACCAACGTTAAGATTGGGGAAAATAACGCAAAATATGACCTTGACCTTGATAATTTTTGTCGTTCATTGACTTCCACCAATGCCAACAATACATATGACCAAGTATCAAAGACATAAAGTGAGGCAATCACATAAAGTTAATAGAGGTTAAGTTACCTAACCAAGGTTAAGTTACCTAACTAAGGTTAAGTTTGGGGAAAATAACGCAAATTATGACCTTGACCTTGGTATTGTTTGTTTATACGTCCATTATTAGAGTACGGTAATGTTATTTGGGAAAACTGTACCCTAGAGCAAAATAAATCTGCTGAAGCAATACAAATCGAGGCAGCGCGAATAATGACTGGTGCAACAAAATTATGCAGTATAGCTAAACTGTATGAGGAAACGAAATGGGAAACTCTCGCTGATAGACGTAAAAAACACAAACTCATATTATTTTACAAAATGCGTAACAGCCTTTCTCCGAATTACCTAAGTGAACTGATTCCGACTCAGGTGCATGATCGAACTGGTTATAACCTAAGAAAACATAATCACATTTTAGTTGTACCTGCGAGGACTAGTTTATACCGGGATTCTTTTCTCCCATCAGTTATTCGCAACCGGAACACCCTACACGAGGACATAAGGAACAGCGCCACCTTACAAATGTTCAAGTCATCCCTAAACTCTAACTTCTCCAAACCCCCTATATATAAACTATTTTATCACATAACGTCCCTTGTTAGCAGTGTCGAACACCCATTTAATATTTTATTGTATGACACACGTGTAATACAACCTGGAACGATTTTGATAGGTTGAGTTAAACCTGTAACACTACAAGTTTATTAACTGAAACTATTTTATTTATTACAAGTTCACCCAGATCGGAGTCATATACTTATTATTTGTGACAGCTTATAAAAACAATGCACGCTATACAAAACATTGTTGTTGGTTTGTTAAAAAGTTGGCGTAAACTGCTATTTTGTAAAGAGGTAAACACGAACTCTTTTATACGGAGCTAGACCGGGTACCATGGGCCCAATCTGGTGGAACCAAAAGTTCCCTCAGGTAAACTATTGAGTAAGTTACTGTGAAGCATAGGAGTGGTGAAAGACACAGGGCTGGTATGTATTGAATGTTTTTCTTTATTTCTAAAACATTTAACTTGCTTCTAGCGAAAACAGCATGAAAATTGAAGGTAAGCTGGAAATGCTGCACTACTTTTTGTGAAGGACAGTTTGAAGTGTACTTTGGTCATTTTGACCTCAGAATTCAAAAAGAAGGTGTTTACTTTCAGTTTGGAAAATATTTTGGGAAAAAAAGCAGGTCAGCGAATCATCTAAGGCCCATTTTTGTGTTGCACTGGGCATGACTGATACTACATTGTGTGTGTTATTTGGCCAGCATAGTCAGGATTGGATATTTTCGGGTAGGTATTTGTTAACAACCCTATGTAAAAATAATGGTGGTCTAGGTACATACGCAACGTTATGTGTGAGACGCGACGTTACGACGTCACATATTTCATGACGTTTTGGCGCTAAAGTGTGTCTGACGTCGTGGCGGTTCTATGTCCATCTGAATTAATTTTTACTAATTTGATTGCAAGGTTATGTGATAAAAAGGATCTTAAACTCGTTCCCATTCCATATAAGATTTATAAAACTCGTTATGAATTATTTTTAATTTTAACTCGCCAAAAGGCTCGTTAAAATTAAAATAATTCATAACTCGTTTCATAAATCTTATATGAAATGGGAACTCGTTTAAGATCCTCTATATACTGGAGACAAGTATTACATGCTAGACTCAGACTTGAATGTAGTTCTCTTTGTCAACATTTACACAAACGTTCCCTAATAGACAATTCAAACTGCACTTGCGGTCTAATAGAATCAGCATATCACTATTTATTAATTTGTCCGAGATATATTGATCAAAGATGAGCTCTTTTTACACACTTACCATGAGTTTTATCTCAACAGAACTTACTGTTTGGGTCAAATAACCTTTCGGACCAATCTAACGCCCACGTTTTCAAAAAGGTCCAGTCGTACATATTAGCAACGAAACGATTTAGAATCTAGATAGCAATGTGTCGAGCTTATTCCTAGGGGTACTGATGTGACTGGTGAAATTGTTATTTTGCTTACAATCACTATTTCTAAATGTTAAATTCCATCAAATGCCATTTTAGAGCATATGCTAACATTTACAACACATAAAATGTCAACCATATCTTATGCATTAATATGAATATTAAGGAGATGAATTTACATAAGTTTACATCGAAAGCTTGTTTTTTCAAATCCTGTACATGTACTATTGAAACATTGTTCATCACATTTCTTGAATAAATACTGTTTAAACCAAGGTTAAGTTACCTAACCAAGGTTAAGTTTGGGGAAAATAAGCAAAGTACGACCTTGGCCTTGGTAATATTTGTCGTTCAGTGATGTCCACCAATGCCAACAATACATATGACCAAGTATCAAACAAAGAAAACGAGGCAAACAGATACAGCTAACTGAGGTTAAGTTACCTAACCAAGGTTAAGTTACCTAACCAAGGTTAAGTTTTGGGAAAATAACGCAAAATATGATCTTGACCTTGATAATTATGACGTTACGTGATGTCCCTTGACCCAACAGAGCATCTGATAAAGTTTCAGAATAATTCGACCAGCGGTTGTTGAGATATAATTGATTTAAAGTGTGGCCGCCGTCGCCGCCGGAAAAGTCACTGCTATGTCTCGCTGTCGTGTCGAGACAAAAATGAATAAAAACCGAAATAAGACATCACAAACACACAAGGGTTGACAATAGGGCTACCGCCCTGGAACGATCAGTGGCAAAAAAGGCCGCTGGGGGTTAAAACCAAGATGGTGCACCAAACCTCACACTTACCCTACTGTCATCCCAATAAAACGGGACTATTCTCTAACTAACAAGGCAGCATTAATAGGCAATATAAGTAAAACACAAATATGCTCGTATATGTAAGTTGAGAAACATAGACCCCATAAGAAGTTGCTCGGGGAACATCTCCTTCTAAATGGAAATAATTAAAAAAAAAGCAACAACTAAAAATCATCTCTCTTTCATAGATTTTGCTAATTATTCTCCATTTGTAGAAATGAGAAAAATTGTCCTATAGAAATCTCAGTACCCAAACGCAATGGCGCCGTAGATCCGCACTGTACCACAAATAGCAAATTAACTATACAATGGAAAAAAACTATACACGACAGAAAGAGTGGTGAACTCAGAGTTACCGACTAGGAACGGTCAGTGGACAATATGACCCGCCAGTTAGCTTACATCGATTTTAAGTGCACACAACCTCGCTATTATCTTGTCTTCAGCGCATAATACGAAACACCTCAGAATGTATCCAGAGTTGTTCTGAACAACCTCAGCAGTTGCAGCCCAAGAGAAACAAATCTAAGGTACGACCAGAAAACCCGAGGGACAAAGGTTCATGAATCAACCTCCCCTTTCAGTGTTTCAGAAGTCCCGGAGTTCCATGAGGTTGTTCGGTCAACTTAAATCGAGAAGACAAGCGACAATATCAGAATATTAGATTTTTTGAGTTGAAGTTAGTTTCAACCATAGTAGAAAAGAAGGGTTGTCAATGTTCACTATGTTATCCATAAAACGGGAGGTGTCATTAAAGGCTTCAATTACATCTGCCTAAGTATCTTATCAAAGATTCAACATAAAATCTCTGCGACAAGAGGTGCACCGTTCGTACCCATGTGGATACCAACACCTCGTCTATAAACGGTAGTTCCATACCTGATGAAAACATTAGAAACAAGAGCTGTCGGAGGACAGCGTAGCTTGACTATTTCGAATTTTCAGAGAACAAGAAATGATACACCCGGCATACCATTAGAAAAAACAAAGTGAAAACAAAGGGGCGAGCTGGATGTGCTAAGAAGGAAAACATTGGCATTTTCATTAAATCTAGGGCCACAATTTTTCTGTGATGACACGTAGTAATTTCATAATAACCCTTTCAAAGGATACATAATGCAAATTTTATAAGCTGAATTTTTGAAGAAAATATGTTAAAAGTATTATGTAAATGCATTTGACCGTTGACCCCTTTGTGACCTTGACCTTTCATCCAATGATCTTGAACTCAATAGATACGATCATCGTCCCATTTATAATAAAGTATGTAAGTTTTATGATGATTGGATAAAACATGTTATTTACAATTTGTGACCATGAACTTTGACCTATAGACCCCATAAGATCCTTCGAACAGTCGAGATAAAAATATCAAATTATTTGTAAAGTTTGAACCTGGAGCTAGGTCCACAAAGGTGGGCAAGAAGCCTAGGGTCCACGCTGGTTGGATGGTTGTATCCGTCTGTTAATTCCCAGTAAGTGTATATATGGTAGGGATCTCAACGGTTTACAAGTTATGATCCAGGGGCTATGTCACCAGGGGTGGGGAAGGAGTACAGGGTTTATTCTGGTTGGATGTTTGTATCCGTCTGTTCATGCCCAGTAAGTGTATATATATTTATAGGGTGGGGGATCTCAATGGTTTCCAAGTTATGACCGAGGGGCTATGTCCCCAGGGGTGGGGAAGGAGACCGGGGTCTATGCTGGTTGGGTGGTTATAGGGTGGGGATCTCAATGGTTTCCAAGTTATGACCGAGGGGCTATGTCCCCAGGGGTGGGGAAGCAACCCGTTGTCTATGCTGGTTGGGTGGTTGTATCTGACTGTTCATGCCCAGTAAGTGTATATATGGTTATAGTGTTACTAATTTATGACTCAGGGGCCCCACCCGCACCCTCATATTTCACCTATTGTGACCCTCAATATCTAAGCTGCAGCCATTTTTGTTTCGGAGAAGAAGATTTTGAAGTGTTTTTCCTATATACTTCTATGTAAAAATGAACTTTTTTACCAATTCAGGGGCCATAATTTTGTCAAAATGAATGGAAGAGTTATGGGGATTGATGGATAAGGTACAGAATTTGATGTGAAACAGAAGTTTAAACTTTAAGGTAAAGACAAGACAATCCAAGGGCCATAACTTTGTCAAAATGAAAGGAAGAGTTATGGGGATTGTTGGATAAGGTGCAGAATTTGATGGGAAACATTAGTATAACGATTTAATGCAATAGCTTGAGTAGTTTTAAAGTTATAAATCTATTGCACAAAAACTTTAAGGTAAATACATAACAATCAAAGGGCCATATCGTCAAAATGCAAGGAAGAGTTATGGGGATTGTTGGGTAAGGTGCAGAATTTGATGGGAAACATTAGTATAAAGTTTTAATGCAATAGCTTCAGTAGTATTGAAGTTATAATCTATTGCACAAAAACTTTAAGGTGAAGCTGCGGACGCCAGTGCCAACGCCAACGTCAACGCCGACGCCGACGCCGTGGTGAGTAGGATAGTCGAGCTAAAAACACTTTGATATTGTAACAGAGCAACAATGTTGATTTTTATGTGGCGAAAGTTTTTTTTTGGAATGAGAGCAATACAATTGTCTTTGATAAGGTTGTGTGGTAAGGTTGTGTGGTAAGGTTTTATATAGTGTGGAAAAGTCATAGATGAGTTTTGACGTTTATTGCCATTGTTATCAAGAATGTCTCTTGAATTTGTAATAGCCGACATACAACAACAAACAGTTTGCAAATTTCCAAATTGCCAAAATGGCACCATAAATGCATAGGGTAAAATTGAAACAGCCTTTCTAAACAAGAGCTGTCGGAGAACAGCGCAGCTCGACTATTCGATTTTTCAAAGAATAATAAATTTAGAGCTAGTATATACCATCAGAAAACAAGGCTACAACAATGTGGGGTGGGGTTGGGAGCACAACATAACTATGTGTAAGAATTGACCAAAACTACACAGAAATATGTAAAAAAAAAAAAAAAAAAAGAAT